>CM066170.1:14425000-14592500 GCA_033629205.1 Lithocarpus polystachyus
CACCAGAAGATTTGGTCTTGCGAAAGGTCGTGGGCACTGCAAAGAACCCGGCCTGGGGGAAACTGGGACCTAACTGGGAAGGCCCCTATCGTATTCTATCAGTAGCTGGAATATGAGCTTTTTATTTAGAAGATTTAGATGAAAAGGCTGTGCCACACCCCTAGAATGTAAATAACCTAAAAAGGTACTATTACTAATGAAAGTTTCCATTCTCTTATTAAAGTTTTTTATACTGCTTATCCACTAAGTATTAAACAGAACCTTGGTCGTGCCTAGTCCCTCGGACCACACACCTTGGGTAAATTAATACTACTAAGTATTAAACAGAACCTTGGTCATGCCTGGTCCCTCGGACCACACACCTCGGGTAAATTAATACTACTAAGTGTTAAACAGAACCTTGGTCCGGTCAGGCCTGGCCCCTCGGACCACCTACCTTGGGTAAATTAACGTCACTAAGTATTAAACAGAATCTTGGTCGTGCTTGGTCCCTCGGACCACACACCTTGGGTAAATTAGTACTACTAAGTGTTAAACAGAACATTGGTCAGGCCTGGCCCCTCGGACCACCTACCTTGGGTAAATTAACGCCACTAAGTATTAAACAGAACCTTAGTCGTGCCTGGTCCCTCGGACTACACACCTTGGGTAAATTAATACTACTAAGTGTTAAACAGAACCTTGGTCAGGCCTGGCCCCTCAGACCACCTACCTCGGGTAAATTAACACCACTAAGTATTAAACAGAACCTTGGTCGTGCCTGGTCCCTCGGATCACACACCTTGGGTAAATTAATACTACTAAGTGTTAAACAGAACCTTGGTCAGGCCTGGCCCCTCGGACCACCTACCTTGGGTAAATTAACACCACTAAGTATTAAACAGAACCTTGGTCGTGCCTGGTCCCTCGGACCACACGCCTTGGGTAAATTAATACTACTAAGTGTTAAACAGAACCTGGGTCAGGCCTGGCCCCTCGGACCACCTACCTAGGGTAAATTAACACTCCTAAATGCTAAACAGAATCCTGGTCAGGTCTGGTCCCTCAGACCAACTACCTTTGGTGAACTATCAATTTTCACTCACTCCTCTAAAGGTCGTATGAAATCTCAAACGAGTCTGACTTCTCGGATCGCAAACTTAGAACTATTTGGAAACTTAATTTTTCATATTCACTCGGACTGCCCACTCTAAGCTGTTATTCTTACTTAATTTAAACAAGTCAACAGTACGACAGTTAAATGCGTTTGTTTGAATTCATATTCGTTTGCTAAGGCTAAACTAAGTTAGTTAAGGACCTTTGATGTTAACCTTAAAGCCTCCTGTTTCTATTCTAGTTTATGAACTTAGTCCTTTCACAAGTAAATAAATAAAATCGGGCACAATAGAAAATAAACAAAACATTTTCATTAAATCTAAATGTGAAGTACATTAGTTCAGCGCATAATACAACTATTGGCCATTATAAGTACGGGAAACAAAGCCTATGCCCTAAGCCTGATCAGTTTGAGGAGGAAGGCTACCCTGTACGCTCGGCTCGGCACTTGAGGATCCTACTTCATTGGCCTTGTTGGGATCCGCGGCTAGAGAAGTGACCTCCGGAGCAGCTGGTTCAAGTGAAGCGCCTTGTCCCTCCTGAACTTTCTGAGTAGCCTCAGAAGGAACAAACGCTTGATTCACAGGCTCCGGAACTCGAGGCGAGGAGGAGGCAGGGTCAGCCGGATTCACGCTGATGTCTGGGTGGTAGTATACCCTCTCCGGCTGCCTGAACTCCGAATCGGCCGGGACCCCAGCCAGGTTCAGGGCCTCCTGCCAAGTGAACTGGCAGTAGTCCCTGCACACTTCGGAGACCTCCTCGGCAAGTCTCTTCTCGGTCTCCTCCACGCCACGGATGAACTCGGCCTCTTTCTCAGCCTCCGCAGCCCTTAGCGCCTCCCGAGTGGCTTTTTCGGCCTTTTCGGCCTTCTCTGCTCGAGCATGTAGCTCTAGGACCAGCTGCCTTTCGGTAGCCAACTCTATTTCCGTCATATGTAGTTTCTTCCGTTGGTCTTCAGCCTGGTCCTGGGCGCTTTTGAGGCCTGCCTCGGCGCTTTTCCTCGCTCTTTCTTCTATGGTCAGCTTTTTAGCCAACTCTTGCTTTTCGTGCTTCACGGCACCCAGACTCTTCTCCACATCCTTTCGAAGCTCGGTCTCAGCCCTGGCCTGACTCCGGGCATCCTTGACCCAATCTTCGGCCACATAGATTTGTTGGGTGAGCTGCATCATAAGAACGACGATGTTACGCCACTACGGATGTAATAAAATTGTGCGGTACAAACGTAAATAAACTCCATGCACAATAAAGCGACCAGAAACTCACCATGGCTAAGTCCCTCTTAAGGGACATGAACAAATCTACCTGCCTCTAGGACTTAACCGTCTCCATATCCCGAGGCAGGAGCAACGGGCGCTCCAAGGCCTCGGCGATATAGCCCGAGTGCCCCTTTTGGAACTCCCGTATCGATGCGGTGACGGGAATGGGAGCACCATCCAACTCCAGCCGAGGAGCCCAAGCGGGTTGGTGCTGAACCTCCCTGGAGTGGGAGTCACTCCTATGCAGGGGTGGGGAAACCCTCCTTTCGTCTCTCCCACCCCTCTGTTGCTTTGCCTCCTTTTGCTGCTGAGGAGGCACTTCACCCTCCTCAGCTTCGAGGTCTACCACCTTTCTCTTCCTCTTCAGATCGGGCATAGGAAGAAGACCGATCGAAGTGGCAGGAAGGGGTGGAGGAGGCGGCAGCTTATCGGCATCCTTTTCCTTAGGGGGCACCTTAGAGGAGGTATCCGCATTCCGCCCCGCAACAAGGGCTTTCAACCCCCTCCTCGGCTGCAAAGACATCTCCTCCTCTTCTTCTGAAGTTTCGGAATTCTGGGGGCTCAGAGGTTTAGTCTGCGCTTCCTCTTCCTCTTCGAAACGGAATTGATCTATTTTCGTGTCCAAAGACGGCGGAGAAGCAATAGACTCCTCTCTCTGTGTAACTGGCTGAGGAGCGACTTGCTGAAGCGGCCAAGGAACTGGGGGAAGGTCTTTGTTTGCCAAGAAACCGGGCCGAGAAACGTCTATCCGGCGTAGTCTCTTGTCTCCCGCTCGGATGGAATCCCCGACTTCTTGGAAACTATCTGATATTGGAGCAAAATCCAATATCAGGTGAACGGCACGCAGCTGGCCGTCCGAGTGTGCAAAGATCTCGGATCGCAACAAATAATTTAAGCCGAGCACATTCACGTGACTGAGTTTAGGAGCGATAAACTGTCTATCTGCGGCCACAATCAAAATGAACATAAGGTTAGTCATCACGCCTCCAAACAAAACGCATACACAGTAAAATAATATGAAATCTGAACCGCAATCCCTATGATTATTTTAACCTAGCCCTAGGATACCCCACCTGGCTCCCCCTCCGTGATCGGACAGTGATGGCCGTTATGCCACGCCCCGGAGATGATGACGTAATCGTTCTTCATGACCTTGTTGGACTTCGGAAGGCACGATATCATCCTCACAACGAAAAATCGAGACTTCAAGTAGTATCCCCCCTCCTTCAGAGAATGACATTCGTACATATGTACGATGTCATGCCAAGTAAGCTGTAGGCCCATCATCTCGTTAAGGGCATCTACACTACCCAAGACCCTAAACATGTTAGCGGCACATTGGTGAGGGCACAGTCTGTGGTTCCTAAGGTACTCCCTAGTAACGTTACCCATAGGAATGGTCATTCCCCCCTCCAGAAAGGCGATTACGGGAATGACCACCTCACCGGTCCTCCTAGAGGTCAAAATGTTCTCCGGTGGACAATACCGGAGGCTGACCCCCTCGGGAATGTTATACTTTGCTTTAAAAAGCTCAACGGCCACGGGGGTATCAACTAAACTTTTAAACCTACCCATCTCGATGTCTAAAAGGGTGCTACGAGACTCTCCTAAGGCGAGGAAACGTAACAAAGCAATGGCCGAAATGTTCAGCCGAGAAGAAAAGAGACTTGGAAACCAAGTACTTACAAGATCAGTAGGTATTTTTGGTTCGGTGACTTCTGAAAAATCTAAAAAACTTCGTGAAAGTGTGCTCGGAAGGTATTAGTACGGGTGATATAGTAGGGTGAGGATGCTCGAGAACTCTGAAGTATCAAGTGAATCAAACCGCTCCCTCAGAACCCCTTATATAGTAGGGGAAAATGAGTGGGAGTTGTCCCGCTCAAAAATTCACGAAGAAATTTCAGCCACACGATTTGCGTCCCGCCGCAGATCAAGGAGACAGAGCGCCACCCAGAGCTATAAATAACGCGCTACAATTTCCGAAGCGTCTTTAGAAATCGAAAGTTTCGCGAAACAGCGCCTCCACATGGACTAGTTAGTGAGTTTTATGGATTTCACCCCTGCGAAAGTCAAAATCCCGCCTTTCTCCTCGGATAAGAGAAGAAAACCGGAATTTTGAGGGGCTATTGTAGGGGTAAAAGGCCCAGTGCCAGATCTTGGGCCGTGGGCCCATCCGAGGAGACCTATACATCCGAGAACAAAATCTTGCGGAATCTTCCCATCCTAATTCGATCTTGAAGTGTAAGCCACATAGGAAGAAAGACTGGTCCGAGGAGACTTACCTGTTCGGATTGTCAAAAGGGTGTCACAGATGAATACTCCAACACCAATCCTAACTCCCCCGGAGAATCCCCTGACCCATATATAGATAAAAAGAACAGGTGGCAAAGATCAGATATTAAGCAGAAGGCTGCTGCTACCGCATTTATGATCATTCAGCTAACATCATGACCGCATTAATGGGAAAAGACACCTGAACAGTGACCTCCATCCTTTACAGCTGCCCCATGAAGACTCAAGATGGAGGCTAATGGGACAAGTATCAAAAAAAGCCCACGTAATAGAAAGAGGGCATAAAAAGAGAAGAAGAGGGAGAAAAAGTGGGAGGACAATCAAGAGAAGGGAGAGAAAAAGAGAAGTATTCATAGTATTTGCATAAGCATACTCCTCGGAATACGCCGAGCAGTATATTGTAACATTCAAATATCTTATCAATACAAATCTGATCATAATCATACTTGGGCTTTCAACCCATACGTGTTCAATCGAGTATTCTTCAACCCACTCTCTTTACAAATTCATTTCAGGGATACTATATACAGTCCGGGCCTCCAACTATTTTGTGGATAGGCCCAATCCTAAATTTGTGTCCTTACAATTATTATTATTCTTACCTATAAAAAGAAGAAGAAGAAGGTATTCATGCAATGATTGTTTCTCCTAATGTACATGGTCATGCTGTACTGTCTGAATTTTCTGCTGCTAATAGGCCTTTTGTTTTGTTGTAATAAGCACTCTTATTCTCCTGTTGCTTTAGAGGAGGTGAGGAGGGATGTTTGTTTTCTTTTTATTTAATGAAATCGTGACTTATTATAAAAATTTAAAAAAAAAAAAAGAAAAAAAAAAAAGAGGACATGTTGTACCAAGAAGTTTGAAGTTTAACCTTTTATAGTTCAAAGTTCATACTGGATTTTTGGGGCTAAAGCTAGAAGTTTATTATCATATGGCCTAAGCCTGTGACCTTACACTTGAAGACATAGATAGTAGCTTACGCCCACAGTGGACATATACCGAATGGTTGCTGACAAAAGGGAATAATAAAGTTTCCATGTCTGCAACTGCAAGTAGCAGGTCCTTGATGGGAAAATGGTGTTATTGGTTCAAACAAAACACAGCACAGACCTGTCAAGGCTTAACAAGAAGTTAGCCATGGTTTGCATCAAAGAAACAATGTGAAAACTGGCACTTCTGTGGCCAAAAGACCATCACTAACAAAGAAAGGTCCCTGCTAACTAAATAACAACACATTTGCACAGACACTAATGGAACCACATATTAACATGCCAGATACTTGGTTATAACGAAACACATGCAAAGGGAGTATCACTAACACTAAGAAATTGGCCCAAGATAATCGCCCTCCAAACTGACCAATGCTTGAAATTCTCTCTCCACCTCCAGCCACTTCGTTCCAATCACAATGAAACGGATCACAACTTCTTTTTCAATCTTCGACAGCTTGTCACTTAAGAAGACTGGATTCTCCCCAGGCACATACCGGTAATCTGGCATTTTCAGATATGAGAGATAAATGTTTTCTACAGGCCCACATCTCAAGAAGACCCCATGCTTCAGCACCTTGTGGACAACACCCTCTAAAATCTCTCCTCTGAACAGCTTGAAGGTGATGCAGCTAAAAACGACTGGAAATAGTACATCTCCAGTGTGCTGTCTAACTCTACCCTCTCCTATGCTCTCCAGAGTAGTCACAGCAAGAAAATATCCAAGGTCCTTGGTGGCCTTTCTGGTAGCAAAGTTCTCCATCAGGCGTACAATAATTGACCGTTGGAGCATCAATCCTTTTGCATCCAGGTTTTCAGCAGGGATTATAACATTCCAGGGCAACTGTACTTTCAGATACATTTTGTTTTCCTTACACCTGTCATAAATCAAAAGAATAATACAGTATCTATGAGTATGCTAAATCAATATATATTTAGTGAAGGTGTCCTCATATTTGAGTAGTCAGTCATGTAAATGAAATTAATGGTTGAGAGGATTAACCATACAATCAACTGAAAGAAACCAATGTGTTCAAAATTCTGAATATTTTATTGTAAAACACCACAAGATTTGAAGCAAACAAACAAGAGTAAAAACAAAATTCTGCAAATATTTGTGAATCTCGTGTATCAGAAAACATGTTATAAACCATTTTAAAAAATCATATACCATGTTATCAATTACAGCATTGTATAAACAGAAGCACACAACAGTAGTATTTTACAACAGCTTAAACGGGGCAACATGGTGGTAGTGGTGATGTTAAAAAGTGGTACAACAGAATTGGTAAGAAATAACATCTATGGTCATAATTGTAGTGTAGATCAGGAGCCTCCTCGAGTCCTTCAGCAGTTGGAAGGTTAGTCATCTAAAAAGGTAATGCAACAGGGTAGCACATGAACTAGCTAAGTTTGCTAAATGTAAAGGTATTTCTCAGGTTTGGAAAGGCGTCGCCCCTCCTTTTGGGCAACACCTTCTCCAAAGTGACTATACCTAGTGTTCTGGTATTGTATTTAAACCTTGTTGTACTTCAATTTCAGTTGAATGAATCAAGATTTCCTATCAAATATAAATATATATATATTGTAGTGTGGTGTTGTTACAGAGTGGCACTGCCATGCGGGTGATGCCAGTGATTTATTATGACAATGGTGATGTTTTTCTCATGAATTTTGGCCCCAATGGGAGGGTGGATGTGAGATTCTAACTAGTGAATTCTTCTTCACGAGTTCTGATTCCCATCCTATGAGAAGGATCATGGCCTCATAGGATAATAGTTATGATAATAACTCTGCAATCCAGTAGAAGAGCCAGCCAGGTGGTGTCGGTGGTATGGTGGCAGCATATAGCTTTTATTTGAATTAATTTTGAAAAGCTTAACAAATTAACATAATGTTAGAGCTTATGTTATCATATATATAAATATATATATATATATATATATATATCTTATGAATATTTTACAAACATACACAGTCAAATCTCAAGTCTATAGAAGTATATTTCTATACATTTATGCATGTAAATCATAATATTATGTATGCATGAATCAAGCCTTATACTGATGAGTTTGTTCACAAACACATTATAATGTTAATGTTGGAGCTTGACTCTTTTAATAGTCGAGCCTAAACCTGAGCTTGAGTTTGACTCATTTGGTAAATAAGCAAACATAAAGAAGCTTTTTCCCAAGCTAAGCCCAAGTTCACCATAAACAACTCAGTTCATTTACAGCCCTAAGCACCACTCATCACTCCCGTTAGAATATCTCAAACAAAACTTTCATTTCTTTTAAATACCCATAAAACCCAGAAAAATACTGAACTTTGTCTACCCAAAAAAAAAAAAAAAAAACACCTTCCAGCAAAGGAAAATTTCAGTCTCAACCCATTGAGAAAAAAACTAAAACGCTTTGGTACAATCATGTAACTCACGCATTGAGCTGGATTTTGAAGACCCATTTTCTCTAAACATTTAAAAGTGCAGAATTTATTCACAACCGAACCTAAATTAAAATACTTCAACTTCCCCAAAAGCCTCAAACTCATAACAAATTTTAACATTGGCATTATGGCCTCAGTGAAAGAGTGCTTACCCATGCAAATGCATATGACATAAAACAATTTCACATAAAAAAGGAACGAATTTGCATAAGATTACAGGGAATAATAAAAAAAACAATGTAATCAATGTTCTAGTTTAAGGTTGAAATACCCAATAGAGAAATTCACAAATCACGAACATAAAAAAAATAAAAAATAAAAAAAAAAACCTCTAAGTAGTCTTGCTTTGAAAAATATATAAATGAAAAGATAAAATTACCTTGTGGGTACAGAAGAAAAAGGTGCAGAGGTGAGAGTTTTCTGTGCGTATGAGTTGGAGAAATTGGTAATGGACAGAAGTTGAGGAGAGCTCTTTGTTCTTCGAATTCTTGAGGGGTTTTTTTTTTTTTTTTTTTGGGCCGAAGAGCAAAATGGGTCTTTTGTTTTTGTTTTTATCTTTTGATTTTGTTATTTGTTGAGACTGAACCAGTGTTTTTTTTTATAAAAAAGGCCCCTTATTGAGGACAAATTTAATGTGCCTAATAGCAACTTTTATACACTGATTTAGCCTGTCATAGAATTGACTCTTTCAACAATACATGGTATGGTACTATGGTAGTGGAATTGGTTGTTATTATTTATTATAAATTTGTCAATAATAGTATGTATGTGTTACTTTTTTTTTTTTTTCTTTTTTTAGAGTTTCGACCTATATTGTCTGCTTCTGGATTAAGTTAATGCTTAAACTTGTTACCAATTCAACATTAAAATTATTTTATTTGCATTACATATGCTTAAAACCAAACAATGATAAATGTAAAACTAAAAATCTCATTATTTGATTTATATATTTGTTTATATTAATGTTTATGTTGATGATTATGTTTATATTGTTCTGTTTTTAAGGTAGCACACATAATTTTTTTGTCTAACTATTTGGCCAAATACTATTATGAATCAAAGTATAGGATGTTAATTAACCATGAAAGAAATGTATGTATATGACTTCAGAGTTTTCACAAAAGCACCTACATGAAAGAGCATCATATATTGGCAAGTAAAGCTAACAAATTTACATGTATATATTGATAGAAAAAAACTATCAACTTTCGCTTTTTATTTTTAACAATTTTCTCTTGGTAGATAAACTAGATCTATATTTCTATTTTACGGAAAAATCCAAATGGATGGCATGATTAGTAAAAATTTACAATTAGAAACAATGACAATGAGGAACAATCATAACTATTAATTGGACACACATAAAGTCAATTTTTTTTTTTTTTTTTTTATGAACACAAAGCCAAAGATGATAAGGGCAAGAAGGCCAAGTCCCTACGAGAAGCCAAGGGTCCAGAGGCTGCTCTCAAACTTAAGGATGCCACTCTCAAAGCCAAAGATGCTGCTTCCAAGGCAAAGGAAGCTGATCCCAAATCCAAGGAAGCTGATCCCAAGGCCACTGCCCAACCTGTCTCCCAGCCAGGCAACAAAGCAGACCCCCCCTCCAGCCAAAGCATAGCTTAGGATCCTTTCCTTTTACTCTTTTTTTTTGTGTATGTAATTTTCCTTTGTTATAGCGGTTTGCCATGTTTAAGATGTATCTCTTCTTTTAATCAATGAAAAGACATGGATTTTTGTTCAATAGCAAGTGTACCTTTGTTTTCTTTTTCTTTCCTTTTTTTTTTTTTTTTTTGGCAATGTTTGTCTCTGATTAGTTGTGGTTATTGTTTTGCCCCTTGCTGAGACTTAGATTGATGATGCTTCTAAGGGTGAACACCCATAGTTTAACAAAAGCTAATAGTAATGAATTGTTTAATTTAAGTAAATTACTCCAATATAAACAGTGAGAAAAATGACTAACATCTTGATTAAGATATAATTCTGACCCCTAAAGTTAACAGTTACTCATGCAATTAACAGTCCAGCTATTACCTTTCATGTAGTTAGTAGTGTAGTTGGATAACTTTACCTCAGGTAAATAGCTCAAAGGATGAAGTGCACTTCTGGACTTTCTTTTTAACCTCAAATGATAGTGAAGTTCATGTCTACCCAGGGTATATAATCCCAGAAGGCCACCGTGATTAGGATTTCACGTAGCACTCCTTTCCACAATAGGATTGTGCAATTGTAAGTGTTAACTTACTCAAAGCATGTGGTCCGAAGGACCCAACATAGCCAAGGATCTGTTTAACATTTAAACAAATGACCAAGGACATTAATTTACCCAAGGTATGTGGTCCGAGGAACCAGGAATGACCAAAGTTCCATTTAATATTCACACAAATGATGAAAAGTGTTAATTTACCTAAGGCATGTGGTTTGAGGAACCAGGCATAACCAAGGTACTGTTTAACACTTAAGCAAATAACCAATAATATTAATTTACCCAAGGTATGTGGTCCGAGGAACCAGGCATGACCAAAGTTCTGTTTAATATTAACACAAATGATGAGAAGTGTTAATTTACCAAAGGCATGTGGTCTGAGGAACCAGGCATAACCAAGGTTCTGTTTAACACTTAAACAAATAACCAAGAATATTAATTTACCCAAGGTATGTGGTCCGAGAAACCAGGCATGACCAAGGTTCTGTTTAATATTCACACAAATGATGAGAAGTGTTAATTTACCTAAGGCATGTAGTCCGAGGAACCAGACATGACCAAGGTACTGTTTAACACTTAAACAAATAACCAAGAATATTAATTTATCCAAGGAATGTGGTCCGAAGAATTAGGCATGACCAAGGTTTTGTTTAATATTCACACAAATGATGAGAAGTGTTATTTTACCTAAGGCATGTGATCCGAGGAACCATACATAACCAATGTTCTATTTAACACTTAAACGAATAACCAAGAATATTAATTTACCCAATGTATGTGGTTCGAGGAACCAGGTATGACCAATGTTCTATTTGATATTCACACAAATGATGAGAAATGTTAATTTACCCAAAGCATGTGGTCCAAGGAACCAGACATAACCAAAATTTTGTTTAACACTTAAACAAATAATCAAGAATATTAATTTAACCAAGGAATGTGGTCCAAGGAACCAAGCATGACCAAGGTTCTGTTTAATATTCACACAAATGATGAAAAATGTTAATTTACCTAAGACTTGTGGTCCGAGGAACTAAGCACAACCAAGATTCTGTTTAACACTTAAACAAATAAGCAACACAACACATAATGTCATATATAAAAATACGGCAGAGCTGCCTTTCATTAATAATAGTACCTTCGTAGGTTATTTACATTCTAGGGTCGCGGTACAACATTTTCGTCTAGATCTTCTAGGAAATAAGCACTTATACCTGCTACCGAAGTGATATGGTATGACCCTTCCCAATTGGGCCCTAACTTTCCCCATACTGGATTTTTTGCAATACCCACAACCTTTCTTAGCAGTAAGTCCCCAGGTGCAGGTGCTAATGGCCTCAATCTCACACTTGAGTCATACCCCTGCTTAAGCCATACCCCTGCTTGAGCTTCTGCTGATAGTATGTTAACTGAATCATGGCATTTTCTCTCCGCTCTTCAATCAAATCCAAACTCTTATCCCACAGGTTGTCATTGCTGTTTAGGGTGAATGAGCTTGTCCTCAATGTTGGGAATCCCGTCTCCAAAGGAATCATGGCCTCAGCTACCTAGGTTATTGAAAAGGGTGTTTCTCTTGTTGACGTACGAGGGGTAGTCTGATATGTCTAAAGGACGTATGGCAACTCTTCCACCCATCCACCATTTGCATCATTCAGCCTCTTCTTGAGTCCACTCACTATGACCTTATTGACAGTCTCGGCTTTTTCATTCCCCTGTGGATAAGCCGGGGTAGAGTACCTATTCTTGATGCCCAAGTCACAATAGTACCTCTTAATGGCTTTGCTATCAAACTGAAGACTATTGTCCGAGATGAGGGTGTGAGGAATCCCAAACCGAGTGACAATATTTTTCCACACAAATTTCTTGGTGTCCAGATCCCTGATATTGGACAAGGGCTCAGCTTCAACCCACTTGGTGAAGTAATCAGTGCCGACTAGTAGTCACCTCCTATTTCCTGCTACTCTAGGGAAAGGCCCTACAATATCCAAGCCGTACTGAGCAAAAAGCCAGGGACTAGACAAAGGATTAAGAACGCCTCCTGGCTGGTGAATGTTGGGAGCGAATCTCTGACATTGGTCACACTACTTAACGTATTCCTGAGTTTCCTTTTACATATTCGGCCACCAATATCCCTGAGTAAGGGCCCTGTGAGATAAGAATTTACCTCCTGTATGACTCCCACAAATCCCTTCATGTAGCTCCTCTAGAAATGGCTTTACTACTTCAAGATGGACGCACAACAAATAGGGTCTAGCGAAGGAACGCTTGTACAACATATAATCATCAAACAACCAAAACCGAGGAGCTATTCCCCACATTTTATCAGCTTCACCCTTCTCCTTGAGCAAGATGTCGTCCTTGAGAAATAGCACAATAGGATCCATCCAACTAGGCCCAAACCTAAGTTGATGAATCTGAACCTTCTCCTTCTTCACCTCGGTAGGATTACATAGATCCTCGGCCAGAATAACCCGAGGTAGACTCTGCACCGAGGAGGTTGCAAGAGTGGCAAGGGAGTCAACATGTGTATTTCTATCTCTAAGGATTTGATGTAAGGAAAATGAATCAAATCCTGATTGCAAGTGCCTAGGTTGGTTCGGGTACTCTTGCATTCTCACATCCTTGGCTTCCAGCTCTCCTTTTACTTGGCCTATGACTAACCTCGAATCTGAAAACATCTTCACTGTTCTTCCTCCCATTTTCCAAACCATAGCCATCCCCATCAATAAAACCTCGTACTCAGCCTCATTGTTCGTGGCTGAGAAGTCCAGCCTTAAGGATTTCTCGATGACGATCCTCTCAGGAGATACTACAACGAGCCCCATTCCTGATCCCCTTTGACTTACCGCGCCATTAACATACACCTTCCAAGATAGAGGCTCCTGCAAGGGGATCATGTTAATTGATTTTCCATCCATGTTTTGCCTTTCCCCATTTTCTTCAAACAAAGGCTCAGCGAACTCAGCTACCAAGTTCGCAAGGACCTAGCCTTTTATAGAAGTGCGAGGCATATACTTAACATCGAAAGTTCCTAGGATCGTTCCCATTTTGCAACCCTCTCTATGTATTCAGCCTTTCGAAACAATAATCGTAGAGGGAATGGAGTTAGGACCACAACAGTGTGAGCCTGGAAGTAGTGTGGGAGCTTCCGTGTGGCATGTACCACTGCCAAGATGGCCTTCTCTAACAATAAATAATGGACCTCTGCCTCTTGCAGTGATTCGCTTACATAGTAAATAAGTCTCTGCACCCCATCATCAATTCATATCAGCACCAGACTCACTGTGTGTGCGGCCACTGCAATGTAGACAAATAGCACATCCTCCTCCTTGAGTTTGGAGATAATAGGTGGCTGAGAAAGATATTTCTTCAACTGCTGAAAGGCTGAGGAACATTCCTTTGTCCATTCAAATCTCATCCACTTATGCAACAATTGGAAGAAGGGCCTACACCTGTCTGCTAATCGAGAAATAAATTTGTTCAATGTGGCAGTCATTCCCGTCAACTTTTGGACCTCTTTGGGATTCCGAGGAGGCGGCAGGTTGTTAATCGCCCTAATTTGATTAGGGTTAACCTCAATTCTGCGGTGGGTAACCATATAACCTAAGAACTTGCTAGAGCCTACGGCAAAAAAACACTTAGCAGCATTAAGGCGCAGTTTGTGCTTTCTCAGTATATTGAAGATATTACCGAGGTCATCTATATGCTCGGACTCTACTTTGCTTTTTACCACCATATCATCTATATACACCTCAATATTCTTGCCCAACTGAGGCTCAAAAATCCTGGTTATCATCCTTTGGTAGGTAGACCCTGCGTTTTTCAATTCAAAGGACATTACTTTGTAGTGGTAATTCCCAGTGGGTGTAAGGAAAGTGGTCTTTTCCTGATCGTCTAGAGCTAAAGGTATCTGGTGGTAGCCATGGAAGACGTCCAGAAAGCTCATCCGAGGTAAGGGAAAGGATCCTTTGGGCAAGCTTTATTTTGATCTGTAAAGTCCACGCATACTCGCCACTTAAAATACCTCCGTTATGGCCCCGACCTGCTTAAACTTGAGCACTTCCCCTTTAACAGCCTCAAAATGTTCTCTAGATGAGCGTCGAGGTGGTTACTTCTTGGGGATGGTAGATGGACTGACGTTTAGATGATGACAAATGAAATCTGGATCCACCCTAGGCGCCTCGTAGGCACTCCAAGCAAATACATCAATTTTTTTAATAAGAAAGTCTATCAGCTCCTGCCTCTCTCGAAGAGGCAGCTGAACTCCAACCTGAAAGAACATCTCCTCATCATCCCCAATAACAACTTTTTCTAGAGGCTCGCACTTTAGCGCCTCCATTAGTACGTCTGCGAACAACACTAGCGCCTTTGATTGCTATAAATCTCGCCTGGCAGAGGCCGAGGACTCAACCCCAATTGACGTCTAATCATGGCTACCAAGCACTGCCTGGCCATAGACTGGCTCCCCATCAGCTCCTCGACTTGGCCTTCAGATGGATATTTAACCTTCAAGTGAAAGGTGGAAGAAACAGCCCCCATGGCATGAAACCAGGGCCTTACCACAATGACGGTGTAAGGAGAGTACGCATCCACCACAATGAAATCCACCTCTACCACTTCTAACCCTGCCTGCATAGGTTGTCTGATCTGACCCTTAGGGATAACGGTGTTCCTGTCGAAACCTACCAAAGGGGAGTTGTAGGAGGTCAAGTCCTCCGGGCTCAATCTAAGCCCCTCTATATAAATCAGGGTACATGATTTCTACACCGCTGCCCTGATCTACCAGCACTCTCTTCACGTCATATCCCCCAATCTTCAGGGTGACCACTAAGGCATCATCATGTGATTGTGAGGTTCCAACTTTGTCTTCGTCAGAAAAGCTCAAGGCTGGTCGGACTTCTATTTTGCTCCTCTTAGGATTAGGAATCAAGTCCTTTACCAATGGTCGCTCTATGGACATCACCCTAGATGGAAAGGAGCCAGTCCTTCCTAGAGCGGCAAAGATCATGCTAATTGTACCCAGCGGGGGTCTTGAAGAAGCATCTTTTTGTGCTCTCAGCCCGGCCTAACTGCCTTACCTGTTAGGCTGATACAGAAACTACTTTAACTTCTCAATTTTAACCAATTGCTCCAAATGGCCCCACAACGTTCTGCAATCTTCAGTGGTGTGCCCCCGCTCTTGGTGGTATTGGCAGTAAAGACTTTGGTTGTGCTTCGTGGGGTCTCTTCCCATCTGTTTTGGTCATTGAAAGTATGACTCATTCTTTGTTTTTTCCAGGATTTGGTGTACTGACTCTCGAAAAACAGTACTAACTACCTAAGGAGTAGTAGATCCAAAATGCCCCGTAAAATCTCTCCAAGATCAGTTGTTATTGTATCTATCTGACCTGAAATCCGTTCTATCTTGAGGGACCACCTTAGTCTTTCCCTTCCCCTGCTGCTGGTCCTCCTCGACCCGTTTATACTCATCAATACGGCCCATGAGCTGACACATACTCCTAACTGGTTTCCAGGTCAAAGACTTTCCTAAATCGTGCTCGGCGAGCAAACCGACCTTGAAAGTCCTTATAGCCACGTCATCAAATTCTCATTTATCTCGTTGAACATCTCCTAGTACTTATCAGAATACATTTTCAGGGTTTCCCCCTTTCGCATTGCCATAGACAGCAGGGAGTCCAAAGGTCGAGGAACTCTACTACAAGTCACGAAACAAGAACCAAAGGCTCTTGTAAGCTCCTTAAAAGAGTTGATATAGCCTTCTTTTAGACTGTCAAACCATCTCATCACCACAGGTCCCAAACTGGACGGGAACACTTTGCACATCAAGGTCTCATTCTTCGAGTGGACAGCCATTTTCTGGTTGAAGTGACTAACATGCTCCATGGGGTCCGTCTAACCATTATTCATGGTGAATGTCGGTTGGGTGAATTGCCAAGAAAGTATTCCTGCTTTTATCCTACGGGTAAAAGGTGACTTGGAAATCTAGCTTAGAGCCCTGCTCATGGCATCGTTGCCTAGGCCTTTGTGAGACGAGTGCTTCCCTCTTCGCTTATCGTGGCACTTCTCGTCATATGAAAAGACTCATTGGGAGGAGTCCTTAACCTAGACTGGTCGCTATCATTGCTATCATCACCAGAAGAAGGGTCAAGACTCGAAGGAGTTCCTCTGCATTGCTTGCGGTGTAGTCTTCTTCTCAAACGATCTATCTCTCGTTGCAGGCTCCTAGTGTTCTCTTCACGAGAGATGTGACTCCCACCTCGAGATTATCTCCTACTAGTTTGAGTAGTATGTACACTAACTTCACGATCTCTCCTACACTTATGGTTGAGGAAATGATCCTGGCGCCGGGAGCTAACGGATTCTTCCTGGTCGAGACCTGGCTCCACCATAGCTGAACACTGACATCACCAAAGCTTAAGCAATTCCCACAGATGGCGCTAATTGTATGGGGGCGTTTTGATTCCTGAGCCCAAAAGGTAGAAGGATTCAGGCCCAAAAAAGCCCAATACAATGAATTTGTAGAGAGTGGGCTCAAAAACTAGGCTTCAATGGGTTAAACAATGCGTACAGTGGATTAAAAACAACAAGAAAACAAAGAAAAACAAGCTCTTAGGCAAGGGAATCCTCCCTCGGTGAAGTCCGAGGAGAATGGTTTTTGTATATAGTTCTTTCAGACTTGGATATATTTTCAGTTCTTGTTGTTACAGTGTTTTTTCCACAGATTTTCCCGATCCCCTTTCCTGTAGGATCCCTTACATTATATATGCCCCCTCTTCTGATTCCAGTCCTCCACTTGTTGATTATGCAGGACACTACTTGAGTGCTTATTCCATCAGACACCCTTCCCAATCTCCTGTGAGTTGCGGCAACCAAGACAGCATTGTTTAGAGATCTTCTCCACATAAATGCGGCCAGAGGATTTGGTGAGATGCATTGAATGTGGTGGCAGATACCATCCCTTTAGTCACGTCAGGATCAACCCTTTCTCTGAAGTTCCTCCTCAACAGCATGGCCCTTCTCTAGTGATGTGCCATCGACGTGGCCATGGCTTGCCCTTCTGGCTTCACCATTTGAGAGTATGGGCTTCTCGGCACTGTACTGGGCTCCTCGGCGAAGGGTATGACACGTGGCACCATTACCTTGTTAAATTTTTATACACCACGTAAATATTTATTAATTAAATAATTGTCGTATCTCTATCATGTTATGTATTAGTTTTTCAAAAAATGTCGTGTCACCATATCTCAATTCATCTATATGCTTACCTGCTTGTAAAAATTGAATTATTCAAAAAAGAAGGATATTGTGCAACGTACATTTATGCTTGCTTTCTCAAAATCACCAAGTTTTTATGTTGTGTTTGGCCTCCTATCAGCATTGCATGCCAATGCATTTCAATTTCGCAAGGTATGAATTTATACCTGGGTTTGGCTTACGTTCAGTTTTTTTTTTTTTAAATGAATCTCCTTTTGTTTTAATGAGAGACTGACACATCACCCACTAACTAAATAAAAAGTGGAGATTAAAACTCACTGTCATTTATTATTGTATATTTAAAATAAAAAGAAATATCCAATTAAAAAAGTACTAGAGATAAACCAAACTTTTTGTACCTAACCATGCTATAGATTTAAATAGTGATATAAGATGACATACCGTTGCTTTCTATATATAATTGGTTATTATTATAAGTGCATTAATTTCATTACTTTTATATATATTGAAAGGGTTTCCAGACAACAATAACAGACGTTTACCAAATTAAGTTTGTTCATGTCTTAAGCTACCAAATATGAATTCCAACCCTAACATCAGAATTTTTTAATCATGGGTACGATGCCACCCATTTATTTTGACTTTTGAGTTACAATTAAGTATGAATTGTACATTGCTTCTGGTTTTGTGGCTTTTAAATTCATTTTCTTTCCATCTCTGTAGCATGCTTTTTGTTGAAGTATTGGATGGTATAGTTATAAATAAAATAATGAGTGATTAATAGAATATTATTAGACCCAAACCTGTAGTAAGTAGGCCTTTAAAAATCAATGAACTTCTTTCGACTCAGGAGCTTTATTTGCCACTTCACTAGCTGCAAGGATCCAGGAAGAAAACACTAGTGGTGTCAGGTGCTTATGCGTGCATGCATGGTCTAGATTTAACTGCTCCACCGGACTTTCATTTTTTATATGATGGATATTATGAAGCATATCCATCGCAGCATCCTTTCAATAATGTACTACAATTAGGTACTAGAAACATATTCTTGAAGAGTGGAACTAATTAAAATGGCAAATCAGAATATGAGCTATATATAGGGGTCGCAAAATTGGACACGACTTGCAAACCCAGTACGACACGACATGAAATTAGCAGGCTAGAGGTTGAGGCTTAACGAGTTCGTGTCATATTCGGGTTGACACGGCTGACCCGTTTAATAAACGGGTTGGGTTAGTGTTGAACATATAGAACCTGTTTGACCCATCTAACCTGTTTAATTAAATGACATTTTAACAATATACCCTTCAAACTCTAGGTATAAACTTATTAGTTGTTGTGATTTATTTTCTTTGACATATTGTGATTGAATATTTGTGATTTTGTGATATGCTTTAGTTTTGAATAATTATTTGTGATGCAATTACTCGTTAGTTCTGAATTTTATATTTAAAAAATTTATTTGTTTGTTTTTTTCATAATTTTTTTTTTCATTTTGATAAAATCTGATAAACAGGTCAACACAACTGGCCTGTTTAATAAATGGGTCATGTTAGGGTTGAGGAATCTTGACCTATTTAATAAACATATTGGGTTAGTGTTGACCTATATCGTCGAGTACTCATGAGTTGACACAACATGAACCCGACACGTGAACACGAATTGCCACCCCTAGCTATATACATAAGAAAACTGGAAATGCAAAAATGGTAATTCTGTCACCATTGTCCCTTGAGAAGCATCATAAGATTAATGAAGAGAAGCGGTTTCGTTGAAATTATGATGTTAATTTCATGTTCATTTCCTACCCTTATGGCTCTAAAATCTAAATGCTAGTCTAGGCTTGGGTAATTAATTGCCTCAAATTTATAATGTGACATGGTTAGTTACGTTGTTTTTCTTGATGACGGAAAATTAACTTTATTAGTTTTGAGTTTCCTTACCGTGTTTTTGGATAGATGGGAGAAAAGGGGGCTGAGAAGGGGGTGGAAAGAGTTTAACGAATTTTATTTGGATTTTTTTTTTTTTAGAGGTGAGAGGAAAAAAAGTTTGAGGGGATTTTGAGGGGTAACATACAACAAAATTCATGCTAATGCTCTAATACCAAAATGATGCAAATGGTAAAGCACATATATCAACAAGGTTTTAGTTTTCTCAACAATATCTATATATCTATATATATATTTTTTTGGAAGACAACAAATATATTGTTAAAGTACATATATCAAGGAAAATCTGTGAGGTTTGGTTTTATGTAGCATAGTGAGAATGCAACATGCATGTTCTTGTGTGAGAGTAAAAAAAACAGTGAGAACTTCTTTAGTCATGAGACACACATAAGGAATGAAAAATAATTGAATTTTCTCTAGGGAATGTTTTTGAGTGTTGAGACTTAAGACTAAAAAGAATCTAGAGTTAAGGTCTCAAATAGTGGCAGCTCTAGGATTTTTTTTTTTTTTTTTTTTCAGGGCGGTCATTAAGAAACTTAAATTAAAAAAAATTAATAAAAATAAAACTTGAATATATTAACATTAAAAAAAATCTCAAATACATAAAGTTTTAAAATTTCATCTCACAATTTTCTTTTATGAGTTTTTCATATTTGAAATTGTTTTATGATAGCTTCATTATTAATGCTATCAGTTACATCTTTTTCAATACACACAACCAAGTAATCATTAAACTATTGATCTCTCGTTCAATTACCAAAATCTTGCTCAAATAAGTGACAACATAAATAAAATGTATCATCATTTTTTATGATATGTTCCAACCAATATTTTGTATTCTTTAAACTAATCAAGATTAAATCAATGCAATGCTCCACTAATTTCTTTTTTAGGGAGATCATAATTAAGAGGTTGACAAGAACATCGTTGTAAATATGCTCTATTTATATTCTCCTTATCATTAGGATGAAAAGATGAGACATTTTCTCATAGCCTAGGATGAAAAGATAAGACATTTTCTCGTTGCTTAGAAAATAAATTTTGCAATAAAAGTGATTTTCTTATAAGAATTTTGTTAATAGTGCTAACAAAAGAATAAAGAGTAAACTATAAGTTCATTCAAAATATTCAACTTAGGCATTAAACCGTCACATTAATCATGTTCAATAATTGAAACATTATTTTAGTGCATATGCGTATGTACAAGATGTATCATTTAAATCCAATAAATTTAGCTAAATACTAAAACAAGCACTAACCAACTAGCTATTAGAAAATATGCATTATATATATATATATATATAGTAATTTAAAAATACGTCTTTTGAAAAAACAATTAAAAAATATCACAATTAAACATTTGATTTGATCTTTTAGGCTAATTTATTTGTTTGGACAATATTTGAGAAATGTTATTTCCACAAAATTTTCACAACAAATTAGTTGGCAATTGTTATTGGTTCTAATTTACATATCACTGAAATTGTTTTTTTGTTCACCGGTAATTTCGTACTACTTAAGATTTGTTATGAAAATATTGCCAATATAGCATTTTTTGCAATTTTTTGGTTCAATCTTTAACAAGCCAAAATTTTGGAGAGGTCAAATTTTATTTTTAATGGGCTCACCTTTTTATTTAGGATGTTCAAGTGTTTTTTAAGGGTGGTCAAGTTTTTTTTCTAGAGTGGTCAACAACCCATATTAATTTAAATTCATTTTTTAAGGTATAAAAAAAAATTCCCAAGTTCAGAGTGGTCCTGTGACCACCCTGGATCATACATAGCACCGCCCTTGGTCTTAGGGTCCATTCGGTTGGAGGAGTGGAAAAGTGGGAGGATGGAAAATATTTAGTTTTCCCTCTTGTGTGCTAGGTTGGGGGAGTGGAAAAGTGGGAAGATGGAAAACTCTTGTGTTCGGTTAGAGAGAAAAAGGGAAGGATGGAAAATGTAATTTATTTAAATTGACTATTATACCCTTGTTACATAATATGTAAAAAATAGATTTATTTCTAATCATTAAATAATATAAAATTTATCACATCATATATATAAATTTATATTATTATAATGTAAAAATTAAATTAGGTCACGTTGAAAAAAAAAACGTTATTGGTAACGTTGGAAAGAAAAAAAAACGTTACTGGTAACGTTGAAAAAAAAAAACGTTACTGGTAACGTTGGAAAGAAAAAAAAAAGAAAAAAAAAAACGTTACTGGTAATGTTGGAAAGAAAAAAAAAAGAAAAAAAAAAAAAAAGAAAACGTTACTGGTAACGTTGGTTGGAAAAAAAAAAGAAAGAAAAAAAAGAAAACGTTACTGAGTTCAGTAACGCTTGGAAAGAAAAAAAAAAAAGAAAAAAAAGAACTCAATAACGTTGAAAAAGAAAAAGAAAAAAAAAAGGAGAACGTTGAAAAAAAAATAGGTGAGAAGAGAGTATTTTAGTAAAAGTACTACTATAGAACTTTTCTCTCTAGATTTTCCTTCCGATTTGGAAGGAAAAAAAAGTGGGCCCAGAGAGAAAATTTTCTCTCGAGTTTTCCATCCTTCCTATTTTCCTTTCCCAAACAAACAGTGGAAAACAATATTTTCTATCTTATTTTCCTCCCTTTGTTTTCCATCCTCCCTGTTTTCCCTCCAAACGAACGGTGCCTTAAGTGAGTTTGTATTAATTCCTATAGCTCCTGAAAACATGGCTAGAGGTCAATTCGGCCTATAGCCGTGTTTTTAGCCGTGGCCTAAAACCTGTAACTATAGGTTTGAGGGGTTTATAGCCGCGTTTTTACAAATGTGGCTATAGGCCAGGACAAATGGCTGCGTTTTTAGAAACGCGACTATAGGACATACTTTAGCCACATTTATAAAAAGCGGCTATAGGGGACAGCTATAGTCACATTTTAAAAACGCGACTATAAACCTTTTGTTTTTTGTTTTTTTTTTTTTAATTGGGCTATAGCCATGTTTTTAAAATGCGGCTTTAGTTTTTTTTTTTTTTTCTTGGCCAAATGGCAAATGCTTGTCTACAAGGCTATATTGATAATCCTAAGGCTATATAATCATCAAGTAAGATGCCACAAAATGAGGAAAAAAGGCCGGTGCACACATTGATAATCCTAAGGCTATATAAATAAATAAAAGCTTTACTGCCTAATCCATATATTTCCCCTATGATTTTCAAGTAACAATAGTATGTGTGAAATAAACTCACTTTTTTGTTTTTAAGTGGTGGAAACACTTACAAAAAGGCAAACTAGACATCATCATACTATATAATTTTAAAATAGACAAAATTAATGTATAGTATTTCTAAAACTCTTGTATTCACAAATTACTGTGATGTATTTAGAATAGGAATATCAGCAAAATATGAAAACATCATCAAGCCACTGCCAATCTCAGCTCTAATTAAAAACATTCCAACAACAACAACAAAAAGCGAAAAGCATGTAAAGAAGAACAGTTGAAGAAGAAGCCAAAATTCGAAAGTGAGTTCACCAACCACAACCCCCAAATAACATTGAAATGTAAATAACTACTTAGTACTTAGTATGGCACTAAGCAAACAATAGGGTTCCCCCCTCTGTGACTAACACCAAAGAACTCATGAAAGTAAAATACAATTTACCAGTTCATTTATTGCACCAAATACAATAATATATTTGTAAAGCTCTTTATGTAATATGTTGCAATAAATTTTTTTCTTGAAAATTAAAGTTCTAGTGGGCTGCCTTACCAAACATTCTAGTATGTGAATTTACATGGTGCTAGCTGAAACTTGATTTAGAGAAAATTGTAGGATAGAGAAGGAGCTACATGAGCTTGGAGGAATGCCAAACACACTCAGGTATAGTTCCAAATATATATAGAGGAATCTAAAGAATTGCAAAGAGAGAGTGTTATGCAAAAAAGGCTACGACTTTATAAAATCTGTGGGAGTTACTACTAGTTAAACCCATGCATGACCAATCAAAGCTTAGACCAAACCATAAAAGAATTCACTTAACATAGCTTTGCTCTTTTTCAAGTTAGCCAACTAGACCTAGGCATGGATTAGAAGATGGTTAAGGTATTTGATGCGCTTGGATAAGTGAACAGACTAATCATAAAGAGGGGTCGGGGGGGGTGGGGGCTTCTCACATCTAGTGTGGCAGTCATGAGATGACCCCTACTCAATCTACCCAAAAATTAATCAACCTATGCATTAATTAGGTTTCCTAGAATCACACTAGAAGCTATAATCATTATTCCATATATATTAACCAAAAAAGATTAAGGAAAATGACTCTTTATAACATGCCATAAAAATGTTTTATAAAATGAGGAAAAACAAAGAACATAGGTTCGCATTCAAATAATTTAAAAAAAAAATCTACCATCTCTCTAAAAAATAAATTTATTGACTTAAGTAAAAGTGGTTCAATAGACATGGCTGGCACAACTAGTGTCTTATTTATCTTCCTTTTTTAAGTGTCAAGTGCAACAATTGATTTATTTTGTTAGCCCCATTTGTGGAAAACGATTGATCGTCTTTTTTTTGTCATAAAAGTTGTATCGTTTAGACTCAATTAATGGACGCTCGATAAAATATCATCGAACAAAGCAACCTATACACTAGAGTGGTTGGTGAAAGACTTGATGTAGGGTGTGCAAGTGCAAGTTTCCTTTGAGATTCAAGAAAAAGGCTCTTTGTAACCATCACTACATCTATTCATACTAGATGTATGTCGGTTAAGAAACCAACTTGAAGCTTCTTGCTTCTTCCTTATATTGACAATAAAATAATGGCTTTCTAAAACCTTAGACAATTTGAAAATGTGTGTCTGAACTTAAACTAAGCTCTAGAGAATTCCAGAGAGGGAGAAATTGAGATAAACTCTAGATATTTCTAGAGAAAGAGAGAGAAGCAGTGCTTGATGTTTAACATATATATATATATATATATACATACACACACACTAGCATTATGCCTGTGCGATGCACGACTTAATCAAAATTCATATGTAAATAGTTTTTTTTATTAATTTACTTAAAATTAAATAATAAAATAGATAATAAAAATAAATGAATATTTTACTTTTAAGTTATATAATGAATGCATATTGTGTGAGACTAAAATGCATATAATAATAATAATAATAATAATAATAATAATAATAATAATAATAATAATAATAATAATAATCAAATGGAAGATGGTAGAGATACCTTAAAAAAATATATAAAAGGATTTTGAATAATACATTGAACTTTAAGGCTCAAAATCAAGTTTTTTTTTTTTTTTTTTTTTGAGAAAAGCTTAGGGTTAAGACCTTGGTAATAAGTTTGTATTGATAATTGAAAAACAATATGAACAACCATTTGTATTATTTGATCTCATCCTCTAACTCTGTATTATTGACAAAACAAAATAAGTCAGCAATATATGTATACACACACACACACGAGTGTGTGGGGGGGGGGGGTTTAATAATGACCACAGTCATATTTATACTTTATAAATTCTATATTTGATTTTAATAGAAAAAAAAAAACATGTCAACAACAAAGTTGTATCCATCATACCTTGCATTTTAGCACACATCCGTCACCTATCTATCGTTTAGGTGGCACCAGCAAGACCCAACTAAGGTAAGGAACTTCGTGTCATGCATCTTCACTACTATGCCCCAAAGATATCATTCAAAGCAATGAATGAACTACTTTTTTCTTTTTCTTTTATTTATTTCTCGTCCAGTTTTGTTCAAGGTTGAAAGTTCAAATAGTGTGTAAAACACTATGAACGTTTAGACCCCCAATTTACAAATTTTCAATTCAAGCTTTAACACAAACGATAAACCTGCGGAAAATGAATTAAAGCGTAAAACAGAATTGATAAACCATTTAAGTCAAATAAAATCACATCCATAACAGAAATTAAATGACAAAGATAAAGGGAAGAAAGATGCAAACACAAGGACAACACAAGACATGTTATCGAAGAGGAAACCGAAGCCCTCGGCGTAAAACCTCTCCGCTGCCCTCTAAGCGGTCAAAATGATCCACTAAAGAATGTAGTTGGGATACAAGGACAGCAATAGACCCTCCAAGCCTAATCTACCCAGGTACCTAAACCCTCCAAACTTCTTGCTCCAATGAGGTTACGCCGAACCTATTTCTTCTTTAGCTTCCCGGATCCCGCTACTAGTCCATAGCATCTACCAATATAAATTGGCTCCTTCCTAACTGCTTCCCAAAGTACCAAAGAGCTTTCTCACAGATATGGGTGAGGTGAAAAAAGGTTTTGGCTAAAATAACTCTCAAGGATCTACAATGGAGAGGAAGAGAGTAGAGGAATTTGAAGAGTCACAAGGCAAAGATTGTGGATGAGTCAATCTTGTTTTTCTCTAGGGTTTCTCTCTCAAAATTCGCTCTGGAAGCTCTCTACATTTCGTGGGTATAAGGGGTATATATACAGGTGGGTGTTTGGAATGCGAAGAGACAGATTTTTCATAACAGAGTTGGCTGGCAGCTTAGCCTCGCGGCTGTACTGAGTCGCGAGTTCAAGCCGCGAACAAACTGAAAGGCTAGTTTGGAATTTTTTGTCCTGTAGTGCAACAGCTGGCACGACGGTTCAAATTCTGGCAACTTTCCAGTCGCAAGTCACCCTCGAGATCCAGTCGCAAGTTCTCCTCTGCACGCTTCTCTCGTGTGCAACATTTGGCGGGTTGCCAATCGCGAGACCCCAGCGAAGTCCAGTCGCGAATCCCTGTTCTGCAGCACAGTCTTGAGCAATTCTTCACACTCTCTCACATACTACCCTTACATGATTCCCACCTAAATACAGGTTTCTAAACGCTGAAAATACAAGCAAATTGGCACGGAATAAAGCCAACAAAATGGTTGATAAATTTCAACTTTACATAGGTGAATTAATATTGTTGGTGGTGTATGAAGTCATCCTCGCACTACTTGCGTAGTTATTTAGCCAAATGTAAGTGCTTGCACTCCAAAGGAAACTAATTAAAAGATATATTAAGGGAGCAATATAAGCAGAATAGATTAGAGCATTTACTGGAAAGGAAGTAAAGCTAAATCCAAAAACTTTCCTTACCATTTCCTCAAAAAAGATAAAACTTTAAATACTAATTTTTAATACTCAGAATGAAATGGATATAATTCATAAATGATTTTTTGTGTAGTTAATATATATTAATGATGGGGTTGGCTTCAAAAAAATTCAACTAAAAAAAATGATGGCGCTGCAATCTATTTATTTTGGAGATAAGATTTTATTTACTCTTAATAATAAAAACTTAGAAATTATAGGAGAAGATGATAAGAACAAAAAAAAAATTATATCTATTTTTTTAATAAAAAAAATTATTTGGTCATTAACTTTTTCTATATAATATTTTGAAAAACAATAACTATTTTTTTCATTTAAAAAATATTGTTGCCATTTTTTATAATTTATTGCGGAAAAAAAAAAAAACCTACAAACCACTCATTAATTAGGGCACCCAAACCTACCAATGTTAATGAGAAATTCAAATCCATGTGAGTATTAATGCTTATTAAAAAAAATTGCACTATTAATAAACTATATATATATATATATATAGTAGAACATATAATTTTTTAATCAAACATGAATCATTCAAGATATTTGTTGTTAGGAGCGCTCAAATAAATTGATCTTATCAATATGAGATTTTAGATAAACACAGCTCAAAGGGCTTTATCATTATCCATTTAATTGATGGGCTTTATCATTATCTTGTAGCATGTTTGGTGATGAAGCTTTCTTGATCTCTCAAAGAAAATAAGAAAAGTTAAAACTTGAAAGATCTCATGTTTTCATTGAAATTTAAAGAAAAGTAAGTTTTTTTTTTTTTTTAGAGAAAAGAAGTTAATATGAATAAAACATAAGTTGCATATTTTGTTAAAACACTTACTCTTACTTTATCCAAAGTGATTGACAAGATCAAAAAATTGTTGTTTTTATCTAAAACATTACATCGATTCAGTCAAGCCACTTGGCATAGCTTCTAAGCCTTTACTGCAATTTGGTGAAGCCACTTGGCACAACCACAGCTTCTAAGCTCAGTTTTTATTATATAGTATATGATAAGTTGTTGTTGGGTGTAAATTCTCATCATATCTTCCCTTCATCAAAGTTGCCTATTGAATTTGCATAAACTAATAAAAAATTAAATAAACAATAATTTCAATTTCAATTTCAATTTTAGATAAAGCTAATAATGAACTCAACAAGAACTCAATCAGGAATAGCAGCAAAACTAGATATTGTATATTTACATAAAGAGACACACACCATATAAAAAAAAATCAATTTTAGAAGACTTGTACTTGTAGAGAGATGCAAAAGTTTATCGTAGCA
Source organism: Lithocarpus polystachyus (assembly GCA_033629205.1). NCBI lineage: Eukaryota > Viridiplantae > Streptophyta > Magnoliopsida > Fagales > Fagaceae > Lithocarpus > Lithocarpus polystachyus. The sequence goes on from CM066170.1 coordinate 14,452,820, forward strand.
TAATTCTGGGGAAAAGTGGAGCACAGAGCAAAAAAATTATATTAAAAAAAGCTAATAGATTAGCAATGAAATAAATTCACCACTGTTGAGGAGGAAAAGAAATATTGCAATACACTTGAAAAGCTCTAAATTTAACCCCCCAAAAAAAAAAAACTGTTCAAAGTAGGAAAATAAAGTCAGTCAATTTCAATTAAACCCAAACATCACCCAAAAAACAAAGTAACAATTTTTATTTTTAAGGAAAGTGTTAGGTTCTAAGAATTAGGAACTAATGTATTAGAACTTCAATTTGTAATGTTGGCAAACCATGATCAAAACATTCTTTAAGTCTTGTGTTAGACTTGCTCAAAGTATGGCTTTTTATGTAAAGTTGGAATCAAGTTGACTACAGAATTTACTATTCACTATCTGCCTGACTCGATCGATCGAGAATTAGACTCGACCGATCGAAAATCATGCAGAACGTTTTTCTGCAGAAAATTTCCAACTCACCCGTAGCCCATTTAATGTATAGGGTTTTATGTTTTGCCCTAAGTATATAAGAGAAAACCCTAGCCATGTTTTTAGAGTTCTGAATGCTGTGTTTGTGAATCTATTTGTTAGATCTAGAGGTGTTTACCTTCACATACACTTAGGGTTTCCAAACTTAAGATTCATGTCAAGAGGTTGGTAAATCATACAGTTGCAGAATCAAAAGAGCTTCAAGATATACAAGCAGGTGCGCTTGTGGATTGCTGAAAAATTCAAAGAAAGAAGGAGTCCGTGGATCTTGGAGCTGTCACGTGATTGTGGTAGTAAGTTTCCTACAGGCAGGTAGCAATAGGATGTTAGTGGTCTAAGTCTTATTGTGTAAACTTCGATTCTTTCATAGTGAATTCGGTTTTACCTTGAGGATAGCTAAGTTAAATCCTCCCCAAGGTTTTTACCGGTTTGGTTTTCTTGGGTCATCAGATCTTTGTGTTCTTTATTTTCCGCTGCTTTATTGTTTTTGATATATTTGTGTTAACCTAGTTTTGTTTAAATTACCTAAGTTAATCACTTGGGTTTAAGGGGTCTAAACGAACTTAACAAGTGGTATCAGAACGGGTAGCTCTTTTGTTTTAGATCTTTTGATCTAAGAGTTGATCATTGATCCCTGCTATCATGGATAATTTTAAGTGTCTTACTGTTTTTAATTGTGATGATTTGAATAAAAAGGACACTGTTGTTTCTGTTGATTTTATTGATGCCTGTGAAACTCTTCGTAAGTAATTATTGAAATCTATGAAAATTGCTAAGAAATTCAAGGAAGAGTTAAAATTGGCTAATCTTGAAAAAGAGGAATCAGTTGTTAGATTAGATGTATCTAATAAAAAGAATGAATTTTTGAGAAATCAAATTTCCTCTCAAGATGAGAAGATGAGAAGCTTGGAACAAGAGTTAGTTGAATCTAAAGCTAAGATTGAAAATTTGACTTATACCAAGCCTGCTGTTGATAACAGAAGTGTTTCTGTTTCTTTCAAGCTTAAAGCTGAAAAAGTTTATATCCCTCATTTCAAGAGGAATAATAAAGAAAAGACTTATTTTGCTAGGTTAGACAGAGGTAAAAGTTCTGATATAGATGCTGAAGTTTCTACACCCAAGTCTAAACCTACTGTTAGAGAGCATAAGAAATCTGTTTTTGTGCCTACTTGTCACCTTTGTGGTGTTGTTGGTCATATTAGGCCAAATTCAGAAGATTGGTGTAATCCCTCAAATACACTCTGCGTCTCATAGATTTTCACCTACAAAGTCGAAAACTCGTGCAATATAGGTGAGAAAAGATTCTCTAAAGTAAGTGTTGCTAACTTGTCCCTAATTTAATTCTTTTAATTATTTGTGGACATGTTTTGTTTGTGTTTTTGATTGTTTTGTTTTATAGGTTGTTTTTATTTAAAAAAAAAATCCAAAAACATTGAAAAATTTCAAAAAGACAAAAATATTTTATTTTGTGTCTTGTTTTAATTTTTCTTGAGGATTACATGAGTTATGATATCTCTCTTGATTTAGAACATGCTTGACATTGTGGAGAAACTTGGAATAGTATGTGTTATATAAGTGCTAAGCTTTTTCTAATTTTGTGTGAGTATGTACTAGTTTGTACATGTACTCAAAGGTTAATTAAGAAATTAATATTTCTTGTTTGTGTACCCTCTATAGCTTGGTCAAGCACTGTCATGCATTGCATTTGCATTTTTTTTTAATCATTTAGCATAATGTGTGCTTTTTGTTTTTGGTCATAAAATTTCTTTTAAACCAAAAATACTTTTGAGTTTTGCATTAATTTTTCTTGGATTTGAAATCAAGGATTGGTCATATTATCTTTACATAACATGTTTATGTACTTTGTTTAGCTTAGATGAGCTTATTTATTGCACTTTACTAGTTTGAGCTTTGTAGTGCATGTTGTGTGGGAAGATGTTTATAGTTTTTGATCACTTTGTCTTGATCTTGAAGTCACATGTCTTTGTCTGTCGGACTTGAACTTAATGAGAAAGGCATAAATAACCATCTCACCACCGTTTACTAGCCAATCATGAACACCTTAGTGTATATCGTAAGATTTTGTGCTCGAGAAAGTGTAGCACATGCACAAAAAGAAAGTAAGGTGTAGCCTTGGATTAAATTCTAAAATTGGTGTGTACATTATTGTGCTATAATAATTTCACAATTCAAATAAAATTGGTGTGTACATTATCCCGGCTATTATTAAGTTTCTAATCAATTAAATTGAATATTAATTTTGAGGCAAATCAAGAAACTTACATGATTGTAAGCTTTTATTCTAGGAGATGTGAGAGTTATATGATGTAATTCTTTAAGTAATAGTCTCTTTCAAATTTATGTGATGGATTTTGTAGAAATTGTGATTGACTACTATGTGCATATCACCTCACATGTTTTCTCAAGCTTATGCTAGTTGCACACACTACACAAGTTATTCTTTGCTAAACTGTGTACATGTTATTTTGTGTGTTTTTGGTCTGACCAACCAAGTTTGAATATTTCTGGAAATTGATGCCGAACATGTTTGCTTGTTTAAATGGTTGAGGGATATTAAGAGAAAATCTTGCTTTGAGAGATCTGGGTTAAAAACATGGGTTTTTGGAAAACATTTCATCTCATACTCATGCATTTTATTTATAAAATCTAATGCTTTGAGAATTTTCAGTACTGAAATTGCTTGGTTTTTGAAAAATTCAATTTTTCTAGAATTTTGATCGATCGAGTCTGTTTTTCGATCGGTCGAAATTGTTTTAAAATCTCAGTAAAGTCTCTGTGTGTTTCGATCGATTCTCGATTGGTATTGGATCAATCGAAGGATTTTCAACCGATCGAATCTGTTTTTCGATCGATCGAAAATTGGGCTGAGTGTTTTTTAAAAAGGATCTTTTCTCACGTGTTCTTCACTTTTCAAAATCTTTTCAAACACTTTTTGTCTCTCACCAACTGGTCAACCAAATTTTTGCTGTTTTTGTCGTTTTCCTCCATTTTTTTTTTTTTTTTTTTTTTTGCATCAATCCTCTCTCCCAAGGCTGGTAAGACACTTTTGCCCCTCCTTTTGTTTTTATTTTCATGTTTCATGCATTATTTTCATGCATTTTGGGTTATTTTCGGCATTTTAGTGTTGTGGTATTTTTGGCAATGATTTTGGGTGCTTTTCTTCCAAATCAATCATGGGTTTTTGTGGGGACACCTTATCCAAGCACTACATGTGATTTAATTTGATTAATTTGGTGCTTTGTGGAAATTTTGAAAATCTAAGGCTAGAAATTGATAATCTTGGGGATTTTGTTCAATTTGATTTGAATTGATGAAATTGGTTTGTTAGATTGATTAATTTGATCATTATATTGTGTTATTTAACTGTTGTGGTGATCAATTTCTCAATTTGTTGTGTTTTGAAAATTGGGTTTTTCCTAAATTGGGTATTTTTTATTTACATTCTATGCTCAAGCCAATTTTGTTGATTTGGATCATTATTGACCTCTGTCACTGCATTAGTTCATGCATCATGTGCATATTTTGTTCATGCATCATATATATTGTTTTTTTTCTATATTTTATGCTGTGCTAACTTGCAGTCTGCCCTTGGTTTGTTGTTTTTGCTCTTCTCTTTCTGTGTCTCTCTTTTCTTTCCTTAGCACCATGCCTAGGAAAACTAGAGCCCATAGGACTTCTGACCCTTCACCTTCATTTGATAGTGATCGGTTTCCTAGTGAGAAGAACAAAGAGACCTATGAGACCCTTAATCTTAGGCGTCATATTTGGGCTGAGCGTAAGGTCATTCTAGATGAGGTTGATCTTGAGGTGAGACGTAACTTTGAGCGTCAAGGTTGGTTATCTTTGCTTGATTTTGAGCATCCTCCTCCTGCCATCTTGATTAGAGAGTTCTATTCGAACCTCTCTATCCACATCTATGATACCGACACCTTGGTTAAGGTTTGGTTACGAGGTGTAGAGTATCGCATTACCTCTTCCGTAGTGTCTGATGCTCTTGGAGTGCTTATTGTTGATCATCTCGTTTTTCCTTATGAGGAGTCTCCACCTCTAGATGATGTTATGTCATACATCACTGGGTCTTCTATCCAGTGGGGTTCTGATCCTCGGATCACGTTTGCTGAGCTCTCTGAGCTTCATTACATTTTCTTTAGGATTGTCTGTCATTCCTTGTGACCTATTTCTCATCTTCATACTATTCCTATTGAGCGGTGTGTCTTTTTGTATGCACTTGTTACTGATGCCCCTATCAGCTTTCCTCATTTGTTCCTTCGTTCTTTGAACGAGGTACATCGGTCTAGTTCTACGGCTCATGTTTTATTCTTTCCCGTTTTTATTCATAAGATTCTCCTTTATCTCGGTTTGAGTGATTTTCTTGCTTCTGAGCCTGTTCATGTTATTGCTCTTATAAGTGCTACCTTTTTGAGGCAAAGGGCTGCTCAACTTCGAGCTAGCTCTAAGCGTACTAGGGTAGAGCCTTCCGGTGTCATTCCACCCCCTTCTTCTTCTACAGATGCTCCTGCAGCTGAGACATCTGCTGATCCTGCTACTGCTGCTGTTGATGCTCCTCCACCTTCTCCTTCGGATATTTCTGATATTCGTCGGACTCTGGACACTGTCATGACTGTTCAGGCGGCTCATAGTCAGCTTCTGGTGGATGTCCTTGATGAGCTTCGAGCTTTGAGAGCGGATTTGGCGAGTTTTCGTCGTTCTCCTCCGCCACCTCCTTTTGGTGATGAGTGAGTGCCCTTTGGCAATGCGTCACAAAAAGGGAGAGTGCATTCTATTGAGGAGTTCATGTTTTGTAGAGGAAATTTTTGTCTTAGGGGGAGTTTTTTTGAGTTTTGTACCTTACTGTGACATTGTTGAGCTTGTGGAGTTATTAGATTGTATCTAGATGTTTCACTTTGTATTTACATTTTTTGGCTCTTGATAGGAGATATTTTTTTTGAGATACATTTTGTATGTATATGTTCTTGTTTCACTATGCTACTTTGCTTATTGATTTATATTTATGATGTTATTCATGATATATGTCTTTATTTTGTATCATGTTAATTCAAGAAGTTTTTTTTATATTCCTTGTATTTTCCACACATGCGTTTATGTGTTTGTTAAGTGTTACAAGAATATACAGGTTGATTCAGTCGTGTTGCTGTCTACTTTGCAACTGTTAGATAGTAGTTAGGTTGAATTGTTTAGTAGCTTTCTAATTTTGTAATGGGCTGTTTCATTTTGTAAACTTTGAGCTTTTTGTTTAGTCTGTGTTTTGTCATGGATTGCCAAAGGGGGAGTTTGTTAGGTTCTAAGAATTAGGAACTAATATATTAGAACTTCAATTTGTAATGTTGGCAAATCATGATCAAAACATTCTTTAAGTCTTGTGTTAGACTTGCTCAAAGTATGGCTTTTTATGTAAAGTTGGAATCGAGTTGACTGCAGAAGTCACTGTTCACTTTCTGCCTGACTCGATCGATCGAGAATTAGACTCGATCGATAGAAAATCGTGCAAAACGTTTTTCTGCAGAAAATTTCCAACTCAGCCCTATCCTATTTAATGTATAGGGTTTTATATTTTGCCCTAAGTATATAAGGGAAAACCCTAGCCACGTTTTTAGAGTTCTGAATGCTGTGTTTGTGAATCTATTTGTTAGATCTAGATGTGTTTACCTTCACATACACTTAGGGTTTCCAAACTCAAGATTCATGTCAAGAAGTTGGTAAATCATACAGTTGCAGAATCAAAAGAGCTTCAAGATATACAAGCAGATGCGCTTGTGGATTGCTGAAGAATTCAAAGAAAGAAGGAGTCCGTGGATCTCGGAGCTGTCACGTGGTCGTGGTAGTAAGTTTCCTACAGGCAGGTAGCAATAGGATGTTAGTGGTCTAAGTCTTATTGTGTAAACTTTGATTCTTTCATAGTGAATTCGGTTTTACCTTGAGGATAGCTAGGTTAAATCCTCCCCAAGTTTTTTACCGGTTTGGTTTTCCTGGGTCATCAGATCTTTGTGTTCTTTATTTTCCACTGCTTTATTGTTTTTGATATATTTGTGTTAACCTAGTTTTGTTTAAATTACCTAAGTTAATCACTTGGCTAATTCTCTAGGTTAATCTATTGGGTTTAAGGGGTCTAAACGAACTTAACAGAAAGAATCATGAAAACAAAGGGAGAACTATAAAGAAGTTACCTACATAGTTGCCCAGACAGCAACATTGAGTGGAACCCATTTAGAAAAAGAGAAAACCCATCTCTCAATAGCCCAAGCAATCAATATTAGAGGAATCAAGAATGGAATGAGAGGCTTCTCTTGTATGATATGGTTCACAAACTCTGATCCACAACCTCATCAAAACTCAAAAGCTATCTTTTTTCCTCCTACCCATTTGAGAAAGCACCCAGCTGAACCAATTTTTGGCTTCTATATCCTTACAGAGAGTGAGAGATGGGATTAGAGAGAGTGAGAACACAGGTTAGAGAGAAGAGAGAGATGATTTGGGTTTAATATTAACCTTTTTTTTAATTTAAAATAAAGTTAAAAAAAGTAAAACCCACAAATCTTTTGCATAAATATCAAATGGGTCAGCTCCAAAATAAGAAATACAAGAAAAGAAAAAAAGAGACTAGTATAAGAGTTGAGAAAACCAACTTGGGTTTTGGAGAAGGGATATGGGTGGTGAAGTGGAAATGGGGAAGAGCAAGGGATGGTGTGGATCGGCGCTACTTGACGGCGATGACGTGGGTGGACTGTTCGGCGGCGTGGAACAGCACTTAGCGGCGCGACGATCGGCATCGTTGAGGTTGAAAGTGAGAGAGGTTGGATCTAATTGAGAGGTTGAGAGTGATATCAGAGTATTTGGTCTTTTCTTTTCTTTTTTGGTTATTATATCAGAGTGATAGGTAAAATCCTTTTTTTACTTGGCTACTGACTTAACCTATAGCCGCATTTTATAAACGCGGCTATAGGTCCTCCTTTAAAATATATATATATATATATATATATATATATGCAGGACCTATAGCCTCACTTCTCGGACACGGCTAAAGGTTAAGTTAGTAAAATATATATATATATATATATTCGGCCGGACCTATAGCCGTGTTTTTTGAACGCAGCAATAGGCCCTATCCAAAAAAACGCAGCTAAAAACACTTAGTAACGCATCTATATACTTAACCTATAGCCGCGTTCTAAAAATGCATCTATAGGCTGTGACTATAGCCGCGTTTTTGTAAACATGGCTAAAAAAAATGCAGCTATAACCCGCGTTTTTTGGAGTGAGTGTACTAAAGTTTTAGGCATGGACTTAAGTATATATTGTAACTTATTTTATTATAGGAAATTCATTCAAAGTTGATCCTGTGGGTTTTCCATTGAAGGAGACAATGGCGATGGTGGCTTTGGGGGGGGGGGGGGGGGGGGGGGTGGAAGGGGGGGAATTTATATGAGACCAAATTAAAAAATAACAAGTCATTCACATGAACGCTATTTAAATGCCAAAAAAAACAATTAAAATAGTGTATGCATTATATTATATTTATTACACAAGTCTTTTTCACATATAATCTTTTTTTTTTTTTCAAAGTCATAATTACTTACTAATGGAAAGGTTTTTAGTTAGAAAAATATCCAGTACAACTATCTAAATTTGTATTATGTAATTGAAGGGGGAAAAAAGTTATAGCGTATGTAAATTTCTATTTGTTAGATAGACATAAAGTACAACTTTTATAATTAAATGTTATTTTGGTAAAGCTATTCTATAGTTATATTTATTTTAACTTTATATTCCTTTTTTTTATCTCTATTTTTTAATGTAGAGTTTTTTTAAAACCTCAATTTTAACATATAAAAGAGGTTTATTATTAGTTGTATCAACAAGAAATGTCTAAGTTGAAAGTTGGCGGGTGTGGGATTTGTTTGTAAAGCTAAGGCTTTTAATAATAGCCAAGTGTCATGTTTCACCTTCATGCTTGTGATCCATGATATATGAAATGATGACGCACCTCCATTTTTCTTTCGTGTTTTGATACAGATGTAATGATTTACAGTTTCTTGAAATAAAATTTCTACTAATTTACTAGGAAAAACAAGAAAAGTGCAAAAAGATAACAAAAAGAAAAGAAGTCAAATACCTAGCTAATATCAATTGTTTGCCACTTTGATGAGATTTCTTATTTTATAAATGTAGTCATTTGTAAATGAAAATTAAGTTTACCAGTAGCCACAAGAAATATTCAATTAATCAGCATGCAGTCAGCTAGCACTGCTTTTTGCTAGAGACATAGTGTACGTGTGGCAGTTGGATCTTAGTTATTTGGTCTGGTGTGCCTGGTGACGCTTTTGTTGGTCAAATTTCTAAACACCCCTATTTAATTATCACTAATTATTGTTATATATACTGAATTATACACTATCATACACACTTCAGCAAAAATAAACACGATTTTAGTTATAATTATGAAATCATGTTTTGAAAATACGATTTTACTGTGTGTCACATACAGTATATAACTATCATCACTCTTTCATTATATTTATATCCAAAGATAGAGCTCTTACTCTTTATCCAAACCCAACTATATTCTATTTATATGCTTCACTAAAACTTTCTTTGTTAAAGTTGTATCCAAACTTTCTTTGTTAAAGTTGTATCCAAATTATCATAGTACACCTTGCTAAAACAAAATGGCTGCAAATGATGTTCAATGTTGTGAGCCAATGTTCTGGGTGTATCTAGTCATATGTGTGGTTCTTGTGTGTTTTGCTGGACTCATGTCAGGCCTTACCTTGGGACTCCTGTCTATTAGCCTTGTTGATCTTGAGGTCCTCGCCAAGGCTGGTCAGCCCCAAGATAGGAAGAATGCAGGTCAAACATTTTTCACTACTCCATTGGTCCTCACACATTTCCCTTAATTTTTTTCTAAGGCAATTAATAAACTCAATTTTAATACTGCTAATATCATTTCTCCTATACTTGGTTGCAGAGAAAATATTACCAATCGTTAAGAACCATCACTTGCTCCTATGTACACTACTCATAAGCAATTCCTTGGCAATGGAGGTAGCTATATACCTGTGATATAATTCACTATTTCTTCATCTTTATACCTATTAATTTGAAATGCATGTAAAACAAGGCCCTGCCCATTTTCGTCGATGGACTTCTTCCGGCTTGGGGTGCTATTTTGGTATCAGTCACCCTTGTACTAGCTTTCGGCGAGGTAATTTCTTAGACAGGCTATCTATTTTGGAAAGTGGATTGGTTGATGATTGCTAAATTAGATCGAATACCTGCTACTTTGCAGATTATTCCTCAAGCTTTGTGCTCAAGGTATGGGCTTAGTGTTGGTGCAAAACTCTCATTCCTAGTTCGGTTGCTTGTCTTAGTCCTCCTACCTATATCTTATCCCATTAGTAAGGTAATTTTCATCTCTCTATATATATACCAAGAGAAAGATTCTTATTGTCTCCTTCAGTGAAAATTGACAAAGATCATATGCTTGATCTAAGTAATATAAGAAAAATAATGTCTTTAAAAGGTTAAAGGGCATTAATTGTTTGTTAACAATATAACTCGAGGCTTCTTCATGTAGCAGCTGTTGGATTGGCTTCTTGGTGAAGGGCATTCCGCACTTCTTGGACGGGCTGAGCTTAAAACATTGGTAGATATGCATGGATATAAGGTTAGTGTGTCTGATATTCATTCAGCTTGTATCAATTGCAAATTATGTGCAATTCATGAAGTGTTAAGGAAATTGATAAAGATCGGAAAATAACATGACTTTGAGATGTCTTGAAAACACTTTCTTTAAGATGATAATTTTTTTTTTTTTTTTAGATAAGTCTTTAAGATGATAATTATTCTGTTTGAAAGAGTTTTTGAATTAAGATCAATTTACCTTTAAGATACAATAAAGTCACGAATTGTATAAGGCAATTCTGAAGTTTCTTTTAAAGGGTGTTTCTTAAAAAATTGTATATTTGACTATGATTCATCCGGCCCTCAATTTACTCTTAATTAATTAGCACCTTATACATAATAATGTATTACCTTTTAGAAATATATTCTAATTTTTTTTTTCTTTCTCTTTCTGTTTCAGAAACATCTTTTTAAGATAATTTTTTAATGAAATCGTGTCTCTGACTAGGATTTTTTTTAACATAATAATTCATGACACTTTTTGAATATTATTAATTTTCAAAATAATTCATAAGAAAAGGTTTATGATTCAGTGCATCTTTACGATCTTGATCACATTTGTATATGCAAAGTGCGTCACACATCATACACATAATTGCTCTAGAGCCACGTGTAAATATGTTCTCCCAAATATTTTACTTTTTACTATTTGTTAGCATTCGCATTACTTTATATACTTACAAGAAGCTTTATAAATTTTCAACATGGGACAAATTTCTCCACCTCAAAACACAAACCCACTTCCTTTTCTTTCCCTTATACAATCTACAAAATAGATTTTTAACATGAAGATGTTCACATTCCCAACTAAGCTAAATTGGCTAAGAGCTTGCAGCTTAACTAATCTACATTTTTTAATGTTTACATTTTTTAATGTTTTCAATAGAGACATTTAAAATTAAATCCCTCATCCCCTAACTATTGAATTAAAAATAAATAAATTTATCGTATCTTTAAGAGCATGGAAATTTAAAAATTGATTGTTACTTAATTTATTTTTAGGCAGGGAAAGGTGGAGAATTAACGGATGATGAAACTGCCATAATTACTGGAGCTTTGGATATGACACAGAAAACTGCCAAAGATGCTATGACACCCATATCTGAAATATTTTCGCTTGACATAAATTCGAAACTTGATGAGTATGCTATGCTCCTCTCTCATATTCCTCTCCGTTTGATGATTATATCAAATTAAATCTCAATTCAATTTTATTATATACCTAGGCAAACAATGGGACTAATATTGAGCGAAGGACACAGTCGTGTACCCATCTACTCTAAAATCCCCACAAATATCATTGGATTTATTTTGGTGAGCACCAACTTTAATTTCTATATCCATGTGAAATTAGAATTTATTTTGTTTTCATTTGCAATGACTTACGTTTTTGTTATAGGTAAAAAATTTGATCAAGTTCCGCTCAGAAGATGAAACCCCCATTAAAGATCTTATTATCAGAAGAATTCCTAGGTTTGTAAATTTTATCATTGAATTTTGTTTCAAAATTTTTTGGCTTCAAACTCCTCCAAGAAGATGAAACTCCCATTAAAGATCTTGTTATCAGGAGAATTCCTAGTTAATTAGCAATGGCGGGGCCACATGTAGAAGTCCCCAAATTATTTTGAAAATTTTTTAATTGTTCATAGCAGTGATATAATTATATTTATAAATAGCTTTAAGAAAATACCATTTGGGCTCCTATGTTTATATTCATGTCTGTATAAGCATGAACATATTTATAGATAATATAACTTTTTTGTTGAGTAAAAGTTAAAAAGATATAAACTTTTCTTTGAAGCTTATAGTTTTGTAATATTTATTAGATATATAGTATATCATTTTATATATATATATATATGTATATATTTTTTTTTAAATTGGGCTTCAAATAATTATATATATGTTATAAATATTAATTGGGTTTACATTTAAAAAACTGACCGTACGTTTTTCATATACTTAAAATATATATCAAATTTTATGTCTATTGATTTCCATTTGCCATCTAATCCAAAAACTTATATTATGTATATATAATTTTAAAATATAAAAATATCTAAAATTAGATGTTTTATAAATGAGAGAGTTATTTACTATGTTTTTATAATTTTGATATTGTGTAAAGATAGCACGAAAAGACAACGTAGTGTTACGGTAGATTTGTCAAACTCAACTAATGAAAAGTTCCTTCTCAAAAAAAAAAAAAAATCTAATGAAAAATTATTTAGTGATATAAAATTAACTAAAGTTAATATTAAGGCGTAACTTAAACGTAACCTCCCTCTACGTTAACGGTTAATCTTAGGTGAATTAAAAATTCAACAAATGATATCACAATATGCTAAATCTAGAGAGAATGAGAGAGTGGAAGTAAGGAGAATTACTTGTGCTAAATGTAATATACATGATACATTAAATGTAACATAATTATTTTTAAAATCTAGTAGTGAATTATGATTGTTTATGCCATCACTGGCATAAAAAATGGCATAATTCAAACTGACAGATTGTTTAACATAATTTAAAATTTGTGACAGGATATATGATTGTTTACCTCTATATGAATTATTGAATGAATTCCAAAAGGGTCACAGTCACATAGCTGTTGTTATAAAGAGTAAGAAGGAAGTTATGGAGAACACAGAAAAGGAAGCCAATCCTAGCATGATCAAGTTAAACATGAATTTAAATTCAAGCCAAAGACATTTAGTTATAAAAGGTAAGATCAAATTAACACTTGGTTAAACAAGGTATTTAGTCTTTATCTTTTACACCATATTTCAATTTGGTCCTTAACATTTTAATTGTGTTAATTTAGTCTCTAACATTTCAGTGTTGTGTCAATTTAATCTCTACCATTATATCTTGGATAAAAATTGATGACTTGACAAATTACCAATATAAAATTTTAGTTTATTCTCGCATCAAAGGAAGCTAATCTTTTATTTTAGTCATTAAACACATCATTAATTTTCATCCAAAAAATAATTGTAGGGACTAAATTGACACAGTACTGAAAGGTTAAAGACCAAATTAACACAATTGAAATGTTATGAATCAAATTGAAATATAGTACCTAGGATAGGAACCAAAAACATAGTTTACCTTTTGAAACTTTTGTGTATGTATTTATTAACTATAAATGTCAATTATATGTGGAATTTATGTAATGGGAACTTACAAGAAAATAATGGAAGTTCTATCATTACTTATTTTCAGGAATCAATCAGCATAGTGACCCTGAAATTCAAATGCCAACATTAGATAATGTCATGAAGCTCAGCAATAGTTTAAGCCCACATTCAACTAAATGGAAGCGAGGAGATGGAAAATTTTTAAATGAAGATTCGGGATCTCTGCCAAATTTTGATGAAGAGGCCATTGGTATCATTACATTGGAGGATGTTATGGAGGAGCTGCTACAGGTTCATCTTTTATATAGTCTGACAAGAAGTAAAACACTGCTGCTATTAAGTTGAGCTATCAGCTATCTAGAAATATTGTAGAATACAAATCTTAAAAATGTTTTCAGTTGAGGAAATTAGTACTATATATATAACCAAAAGTAAGTGCATAGGCCACGTTCTCTCTAATTATGAGTACTGATTGAAAATTTTCTAAAAGTTTCAGGATGGTAAGTTTTCTTTTCCTGTTTTCCAATACATGCATCTACCTCCTCCTGAAAAATTGTTCCTGCTGGTTAATTAAAATTGGACACAATTTACCCCTTCAGTCCAACTTAATAGTGTTAAAGAATCAATTTGATGTTTCGGTCCATTCGGTCAACACCTTTCATACTGTTATACATATACATACATGAATATATATTCGTAACAATTTCACATAAAATCCTAAATGGGAAGCTTTTATTGGTTTTAGCATCACTGATGCCGCCTTTTTTTTTTTCTTACCAAAAAAAAAAAAATAGAGTTAAATTTAACCACTCTTTCTCTCACTTATGTTCATGTGTTTATATATACTGTCTGTCTGATCGCTAATATTTAGTTTTTGTTTCTGTAGGAGGAAATTCTAGATGAGACAGATGCATATGTGGATGATCACAAGAAGTAATGATTACTTTCATTTAATGTATTAGCATAGCTATAATGAGTACACTTACTATAAATTTATCACATATACTTATAAATTGATGTGTCAACTTTTAAGATACATAACAAAAAAGCATTATGAAATTTATTAAGGGATAAGTTAACAAATGTTCTAAAAGCACAAATTATCGCATTAGCATGTTAGCGTTTGTTGTAGAATTGATAGCATTTTCCTAACTATCATTAATCTGATGATCTTCATTAACATGTTTTGGCACTGTCTATCTCTGCAACAGAATTAACATCAACATGCTACCTTCAAGAATATCACCATTAAGATCTCCTGCAGCAGCAGCATCGGCTTCTCATTTTCAATGGCAGACTCCAGTGGCGTCCCCATTTCATTCGTATTATCATACTCCTCTATCTTCAAATAACCATAGTCCTATACTGAATTCACCAATTTCCCCGTATCTTCAATTTTCTCCATCTATAAGACCAACTCTATCTGCTTCCCCTGAAAAGGTCATGCCAAATTATTCACCAATATATGCAGGAGGTGCTCGCTACTCACCATCCTTGCATAAGGTACATCCAAGCATTTCAATATAATATGCTTCTTATCTTTTGCAACACTGTTATCATTTTCTTGTAAATATATAGAAAATAGTACACAAACTGTTAGTGATCACGGCTAGACATATTTCATCTAGTTATGCTTGCTTTGTTTATAAATTTATGAACTACTTGAACATACTTATTCCGTGAAGCTGCTAACAGAGTCGTGGACTCGTGGTACCTGTCGTTTCATCTGAAAAATGAAAATTGAGGCTTTTTTTTTTTTTTTTTTTACTTTTCAAAGAAATATTTTGCTAGTTTCTATACAGTGAATACTAATTTAACCTTTGGACAGGTTTCAAGGAAATTATATGAGAAGCTGAGGCAGCCTGATGGTCCATAGAGTTCCAAAAGCTTCAATGTGTTTGGTGTTTAATAAAAGATAATATGCCAAACTTGTACACGGGATACATTTATCACCTTCAAAGAAGACTTTCTTAGTCCAAAGTAAGGTTGTGTTATCAAGAGAGAGAGAGAGAGAGAGAGAGAACATTTGTGTCCAAATATGTAGACGGCAAGCACTCCCTGTCATGTTAACTGAAAATGTCTATCAACATAATTTTTCAGTTATAGATTACCAAAATTGTCCAAGTACAAATAAGTCTAATGATACACAACTGTTCAATTAATATGCTATGATTGGTGTTAGAGTAAAGACAATTTTAATAGAAGACTCTTATAAAAGTGATGTTATATTAATCACAATTTGTTGCTTCACTGAGTTTGGAAGAAGATCATTATTATTATTATTATTATTATTATAACTTTTTTTTTTTATAAGATTATTATAACTTTTTGATAGCATTGTTAGTCAATTGTTGTGGGGTAAAGCCTCTCATTTCATGGACTGTCAAAATTCAATTTCTACAATTTCATATACATCTAGAAAAACTTTTCCATCAAATTATGCTTCCCAAGGGTACAAATTTATCTATCTGGTAGAGATATATAGAAAATAGAAATAGGACTTGAAAAATCTTCCAAGAAAGGAACAAAATATCTCAACACACATAGCCAAGCCAACACCATTCACTTATTTTTGGATAAGATATCTAGCAATAATAAGTAGATACAAACATATTGACGTAATGGAAAATATTCATAGCATAAAGAAGCCATGAAAACCCTCATCTTTTCATCACAAACCCCACTCTACCTTTCAAATCCTCCTCCATGGAAGCCCAAAAGCCCAACAACCATCAACCCCACAACCTTGCAAAAACTAAACCATTCCACAATCACAACTCGACCACATGCCAAAGGCTTTACTGGTAATGCACCGGTCACCACAAAAGAGACTATTAAAGAGTCCAAAAAAAACAATAACAATAATGACGAAGAAGAACTTCCAGAAGTCGTGGTTTACAGAATTATAGGGAGAATTTTGGCCTTTGTGGGGTTGCCAATGGCCTTGGGTTTGGCATTGTTGAAAGTTATTGGGTCGATGAAGGAGCAAAATTTGTGGGATGTGCCACGATGGGTACCTTTCATGACAACATTGATAACTTTCGGGGCTTCAACTATGGGAATTGCATATGGGTCACTGTCTTCAAGTTGGGATCCAGAGAAGAAAGGATCGATTCTTGGGTTCGAACAAGCTCAAAAGAATTGGGTTGAGGTGTGGAAGGAGGACGATGAGAGCCAATAATGGTGAGCATGATGGGTCCCTTACACCTTATCAATATTACAGATTTCATTGGAGGCCTCTTTTTTCTTTTCTTTTCTTTTCTTTTTCTTTTTTATTTTATTATATTAGGCTGCTGTATGAAATATACCTTGGAGCAATGCTATATTTATAAAATGTTAAAGCTATTATAAATTTTATTGTTAAAAAAAATGTTGCGTTCATAATATTTTTACAACAAAATTACAATAAATTAGGTGACAGGCTATTACGATTTTTTTTTTTTTTTTGAAAAACCAGATAATTCTTTTTTTGAATCAATAGAAACTTTGTCAAGCCTTAGAAGATGAGTAGCATCACTATGGATGTCTTCTAACCATATTTGAGTAGTAGATGAAAATTTAGCTAATTTTGCTAACTTATACGAGCATTAGCATTGGCGGTGCCAAAAATTTAGAAATTTCCTACTACAAAAAACTACTTTATCTATTTTACTACCTCATTTTATAAAACGTTAAACATCAATGGTTTTAGTTTAACATTTAACATAATAAAATAATATAAACAATACAATAAAATAATATATGTACTACAATAAACAACAACCTCAACCACCATAACTAACAACAACATAATTCTAAAAAGCATTGCAACAGGCTTTTTAGTATTGGTGGTGCTAAAAAGAGCAATATGACTTTTTAGCACCACCAATACTAATGCTTAGTACCGCATATCACTTACGTCTTACATGTGAAAAGGAAAAAGATCTAAAGTTTGAGGCAAGCAAAAATTAATAAACCAACTACAAAGATAGGCACGTGACAACTATAATTTAAATTCACCACTGAAATTTCTTTTTGGTCTATTAGTAATAGCCCGTAACAATTTGTCACCTAAGATTTTTTGTGATAGTATTATAGACATAGTATTTTTATAAAAAAAATATATAAATTGATGTGGAATGAATGTGATCGTCACTACTTTAATAAAATAATGAATAAATAAGTGAATTACTTTTTGTTATCCGTAACACATTAATTTATAAGTTTTATGTAGTAGATTTTGTAATATTCTCAACTTCACTCTAATATTATTGTCCTAATTAACAAATGTGGTTGAGTGTGAGTTATATTTTGTTTAATTCTTTATGATGTTATGTCACTTGATACTTGGATGAATATTTTAACAAATCTATAATAAATTTGTAGTATTCTTGACTTCACTCTAATATTATTGTCCTAATTAACAAATGTAGTTGGGTGTGAGTTATCTTTTGTTTAATTCTTTATGATGTTATGTCCCTTGATAATTGGATTAATATTTTGACATATCTATAATAAATTTGTAGTGTTCTCAACTTCACTCTAATATTATTGTCCTTATTAATAGACATGGTTGGGTGTGAGTTATATTTTGTTTAATTCTTTAAGATGTTATGTCACTTCATACTTGGATGAATATTTTGACAAATCTATTGATAGGCCAAAAAACGTATTGATCCATTGTGATGAATTAACCAATTAATTAGCCAAGTGAATTAATTAGGTTCAATTACATACAAATGCGTGGTAGCACAAACAAATCACCAATTAACTAAATATGCAACGGAAAATAAAAGACACGGTGATTTGTTTATGAATGGGGAAAACCTACACGGCAAAAACCCTACCAGGTGATTTTAAGGTCACCACTCCCGAAATTCCACTATTATCACAACAAGCGGTTACAAGCAAAGGAATCACAATACCTTATACCAACCCACAGTTGAACCCTTATCTCAATACACAATTGGACTTGTTCTGTAGTGACAATTTTTCCTTTTGATGCACGGCTCCCAAGTACGTGACTAACCAATTACGCGGATCCCAGTATGCAACTTCAATCACCAACTAGAGAAGTTTGTTGGCTGCAAAGTTCTTCAGTTCATCACACGATGAAGATCCAAAAGATGCTTGGTCACAAAACCCTACGGTGCACATACACAACAACTTCTTCACAAGAGATGAACTAGGGCAAAACTTTGTCTCTGGTCACAATTTGCTTAAACAAACTTTGCTCAATACTTGTGCAACTTGTGTACCCTTTGACGGCCCTTAAAATAACCCTTTTATATTTCTAGGGTTAGGAGAAAAAATGGCCCAATGACATATTCACGGATCCCGAGAAAACAGAACAGAGAATTTGTTTTTCTTAAACCTCGACAGATAGAAGCTGTTGAGAAGGTGTCGAGCACACAGGACTTGAGACAGATTACTGAAGCTCGATAGATGCAGCTGTCGAGATAGCTGTCGAGTTGTAATGAACTTGCACTTTCAGCTTTGTTTCTTGGACAAACTTGAATGGCTTTAACACTTGATCTTGAAACAAAATTTCTTGAAGTATTAAAAACACATAGATCTACCCAAATACAAGTAAAGTGCGTTTTGTCAAAGGATTAGCCAATTACACAAAATATTGACATATGTTCTTAACAAATGAAACGCATATGTCCTAACATCTATAATAAATTTGTAGTATTCTCAACTTCACTCTAATATTAATATTGTCATAATTAACAAATGTAGTTAGGTGTGAATTATACATTGTGTAATTAATTCTTTATGATGTTATGTCATTTGATACCTTTTTTTTTTTTTAGGAAGTATGTCACTTGATACCTGGATGAGTATTTTGACAAATCTATAATGAATTACATTTTTTAAATATGTACCATATTCACCTTATCTAATTGTTAATATAAAATATTATTTTATATTGGGTAATTCTACCGTACCCCTTTTTTTTAGGGGTACGGTATCCACTAGTAGATAACTTGCTACACCAAACATCACATTTGATGGTATCTTTCTCACATTGTGTAATACTAACATTAAATGTGACTGTACTTTTGTCACATTCAGCGATTCCCTTATTTTTTCTCATATTTGACTCACATTGTTTAGTACCAACATCATATATGACTGTACTTTTGTCACATTCTATGGTTCCCTTATTTTTTCTCACATTTAATAGTACTATCCTCACATTATGTAATACCAACATCACATGTGACTGTACTTTTGTTACATTCGGTAATTCCTTTTTTTTTCTCACATTTGATGGTTCTATTGTCACATTAGGTAGTACCAACATTACATTTTATTGTACTTTTCTTACATTCAGTAGTACTTTAATTTTTTCTCATATTTGACAGTTTCATTCTCACATTGGATAGTACCAACATCACATGTGACTGTACTTTTGTCACATTCGATGGTTTCCTTATTTTTTTCTCACGTTTGATGGTTCCATTGTCACATTGAGCGGTACTAACATCACATTTTACCGCACTTTTGCCACATTCGGTTGTCCTTGTATTTTTTTCTCACATTTGATAGTATCATCCTTAAATTGTGTAATATTAATATCACATGTGACTGTAGTTTTGTCACATTCGGTGGTTTCCTTTTTTTTTTTTTTTTCTTACATTTGATGGTTCAAATGTCGCATTAGGCAGTACTAACATCTTATTTGATCGTACTTTTCTCACATTTAGTGGTACTTTAATTTTTAATCACATTTGACAATTCCACTATCATATTGGGATTTGGATAGTACCAACATCACATGTAATCGTATTTTTATCACATTCGATAGTTCCCTTTTTTTTTCTCACATTTGATAGTTTCATTTATCGCATTAAGCAGTACCAACATCACATATGACAGTACTTTTTCCACTTTTGGTTGTACTCATATTTTTTGTCTAACATTTGATGGTACAATCTTCAAATTATGCAATACCAAAATCACATGAGACTGTACTTTTGTCACGTTTAGAGGTTCGATTTTTTTTTTTCTCGCAAATGATAGTCCTGTTGTCACATTAGGCAATACCAACATCACATTTGATGATGTATGTTTTTCTTCACCTATCTCAACATGTGTTGTTTCTTTTCTCTCTTTATACACATATTTCTTATGTATGTAATCTTTTATTTCTGTTTCACACTAAGATACCTTGATGAGTTTTGTTTCAAGTGTTTCAGAAATACAAGTTGTCAAAGTTTTCCATGTCATGAACTCTCTTCTAGCAAATTTTTTCAAGTGTTTGTGTTAGGGTAGATTTTATTGTATTTAACAAATGAGTATGAATTTAGTAAATTATGACTTTTCTCAGATACAGATTGCACTATTATTGTTTGTTGTAGTTTTCTCACAAATTGCCAAAGGGGGTGATTGTTAAGAATATATTTTATGTAATTGACTAATCCTTTGATAAAACGCATTTTACTTGTAATTGGGTAGATCTAGAATGTGTTTAATACTTCAAAAAACATGTTATTCAAGCTAAGTATTAAAGCCAAAAAGATTGGACTAAGAAACAAGTGAAGAAAGGATGTTCATTAAAGCTAGACAGATTCCTGATAACCATCAACAGATAGCTATCGATCGAGGTTTAATGAGTCTTGACAGCTTTCGACAGATTCTATCTATCGAGGTCTCGACAACTGCTTAACATATGTATCTATCAAGAATTACGAAAATCAATTTTTCATATTTGATTTCTGGCCCATGCTTATGTATTTGTTTTGGGTTTCTTTTCTCACAACCCTAGACATATATAATGCTTATTTTAAAGACCGTCACATAAGAGAATACAAGAAGAACTCGTGCAAAATGTGATCAATGCCTTATTCTCTCTGAAAGAAACTGCTGTGTCTTTGTGCCTTAGGATTTTGTAACCAAGTACTCCTTGATCTTCATTGTTGATGAAGTGAAGAACTTTGCAGCCAACAATCTTCTTCTAATCGGTGAGTTAGTCACGTATTGAGAGCCATGTATCTTTGGTTAGTCACGTACTAAGATCCGTGCAAAATGGTGGTGTTCATATATTGAAGAGCCCAAAGGTTCTGAAGCGGTAGAAGATTTCTGCTGTAAGTTCATCTACGGGGATTGTAAAGTCTAGGGACAAAGGTTTTGTACTAGATCTGAAAATTTTCTTTACTATAGTGAATTGTTTTTCGGGAAGATTTTCCCCCAAGTTTTTTACTGTGAAACTAGTTTGTTTCATTAGTTTTCCTGGGTCATCATATCTTATCTTATTTGATTTTTCGTTATGCATGATATTGATGTTTATTTGTTTTAACAAGTTTTATACATAATAAAATCTAATTAACAATTTGGGTTTAAAACTTGTTAATTATATCAACCGGAGTCTAAATTTCCCAATATCACCAATTACCATAATACCCCAAAATCTAAAAAATGACCGAAATACCCTTAGAACCTAAAAAATGACAAAATCACCCTAAAACTCAAAAAAAAAACCAAAATTATTATAAAACATGAAAAATAACCAAAATAACGATGAAACTTAAAAAATGACCAAAATACTCTTACAACAACAAAAAATTGACCAAATGACATTGAAACTTTAAAAAAAAAATACCAAAATTACCACAAAACCTAAAAAAATAACTGAAATAACAATGAAACCTAAAAAATGACCAAAATAGCCCTAGGACAAAAAAATGACCACATGACCTTGAAACTTAGAAATTGACTGAAATGACCTTCAAAACAAAAAAAAAGACTAAAATGACCTTGTAACCTAAAAAGTGACTAAAATACCCTTAGGGCCTAAAATATGACTTAAATATTTATAATCCATTTAATAATATAAAATTTACAAAAGAAAAAAAAAAGTGAAAAAAAAAATTTACTAAGTACTTGATTTCTTGAAACTAGAGTACTATAGAAAAAGAAAAAAAAAAAGATAAAGATAAATCACTCCACAGTCCACACTCTAAATATTAATTACTATCTTAAATATTTATAATTCATTTAATAATATAAAATTTACAAATAAAAAATGGAAAAAAAATTTAGGACCATAAAAACAGAAAAAAAAATGATAAAGATAAATCACTCCACATTCCATATTCTAAATACTAATTACTATCTTAAATACTTATAATCCACTTAATAACATAAAATTTACAAAAGAAAAAAAATGAAAAAAGAAAAGAAAAGAAATTACCTAGTATTTGATTTCTTAAAAGTAAAGTACCAAACAAAAAAAAAGATTAAAAAAAAAAAAAGAAGATAAATCACCCTACACTCCATACTCTAAATACTAATTACTATCTTAAATATTTAGAAACCATTTAATAATATAAAATTTACAAAAGGAAAAAAAGAAAAGAAAAATTACTCTACAGTCCACGCCCTAAATACTAATTACCATCTTAAAATTTATAATCCATTTAATAACATAAAATTAAAAAAAAAAAGTGAAAAAAAAAAAATTTACCCAGTACTTGATTTCTTAAAAGTAAAGTACCATACAAACAGAAAAATAAAGAAAAAAAAGAAGAAGATAAAGATAAATGACTACACAGTCCACACTTTAAATATTAATTACTATCTCATATATTTATAATCAACTTAATAATATAAAATTTACAAAAAAAAAGTGAAAAAAAATATTGCACAGTACTTGATTTTTTGGAAAGTAAAGTACTATATAAAAAGAAAAAGAAAAATAGAAGGATAACATAAATCACTCTACATTCCATACTCTAAATACTAATTACTATTTTAAATATTTATAATCCACTTAATAATATAAAATTTACAAAAGAAATTAAAAAAAATATCCAATATTTGATTTCTTGAAAGTAAAGCAGCATACAAAAAAAAAAAAAAGGTAAATCACTCTACAGTCTACAATCTATATACTAATTACTATCTTAAATATTTATAATCCACTTAATAATATAAAATATACAAAAGAAAAAAAAGTGAAAAAAAAAGTTTACCCAATACTTGAATTCTTGAAAGTAAAGTACCATACAAAAAAAAAATCACTCAATTGTCCATAATCTAAATACAAATTACTATCTTAAATATTCATAATACATTTAATAATATAAAATTTATAAAAAAAATATGTGGAAAAAAAAAATTTAACCAGTACTTGATTTTTAGAACATAAAGTATCATATAAAAAGAAAAAGAAAAAAAAATGATAAAGATAAGTCAATCCACATTCCACATTGTAAATACTAATTACTATCTTAAATATTTATAATCCACTTAATAACATAAAATTTACAAAGAAAAAAAGTGAAAAAAAAATTACCTAGTATTTGATTTCTTAAAAGTAAAGTATCATACAAAAAAAAAAAAAAAAAGATAAAGATAAATCACTCCACAGTCCACAATCTAAATACTAATTGTGGGAGGACTTTCATCTCGGCCCCCAATCAAGTATTGTTCGCTTTGGGAGGGCAGTTGGGCTTACGTTAAGGTGATGGCAGATAAACTCCAGATCCACTCTCGGGGCCTCGTAAGAGTTCCAGGCAAACACGTCGATGTTTCTCCTAAGGAATGCCAGAAGCTCTTCCTTTTCCCGAGGAGGCAACTGAGCCCCTATTTGGAAAAACTTTTCTGAGTCTCCCTCAATGGCAACTTTCTCTAGCCTCTCACATTTCTCCTCGTCCGGTTCCACGGCATTGGGGGGAATCGGGATCTTTGATTGCTACGAGTCTCCGATCGAGGTGGTTGCTGGCTTGGTAGCAGGCTGATGTGTAATGGCAACTATGAGGCATTGCCTTGCCATAGGTTGGCTTCCTACAATCTCCTCCACTCGTCCTCCAGACAAAAACTTAACCTTTAGGTGCAAGGTCGATGAAACAGCCCTCAGGGCATGGAGCCAAGGTCTGGCCACGATGGCCGTGTAGGAAGAGTATGCATCTACCACGATAAAGTCCACCTCGACCACCTCGGACCCCGCTTGTACGGGTAGCCTAATCTGACCCTTAGGGGTGATGGTTTTTCCATCGAAGCTGACCAAGGGCGAATCATACGCTGTTAGGTCTTCAGGCCGTAAGCCCAGTCCTTTGTATAGATCCGGATACATGATTTCAGCCCCACTCCCTTGATCAACCATCACCCGCTTCACATCGTACCCCCCTATTCTAAAGGTGATGACCAGAGCGTCGTCATGGGGCTGTATTGTTCCTTGTTTATCTTCGTCCGAGAAGCTTAAGACTGGTTAGACCTCCACCCTCACCCGTTTTGACTCCTGGTTTGCGTCCTCGGCAGACGTCCTAGAAATGGACATCACCCTGGAAGGGCAGGATCCAATCCTTCTGGGGGCCATGAAGAAAACATTAATCGTGCCCAACGGGGGCCTTGATGAGGCGGTCCCCGAAGCCCCTGGCCTGATATGGTCTCCCTGGTTATTTGGCCGATAGATGAACTGCTGTAGTTTTCCTTCCCTTACAAGTTGTTCTAAGTGGATCTTCAAAGTCCTGCAATCCTCTGTAGTATGCCCTCGCTTCTGGTGATACTGGCAATGAAGGCTTTGATTGCACTTTGTAGGGTCTCTCCCCATCTTGTTTGGCCACCTGAAGTATAGCTCGTTCTGAATTTTCTCCAGAATCTGGTGGATTGGTTCTCGAAATATGGCATGGACTGTTTGTGATGCAACAGACCTGGACTGCACACTATAGTCTCTCCGCGGCCTGCTGTTGCTGTATCGGTCCGACCTGAAATCCCTCCTCTCCTGAGGGATAACCTTAGCTTTTTCTTTTCCAAGCAGCTGGTCCTCCTCGACCCGCTTATATTCGTCGATGCGGTCCATTAATCGGCGCACACTTCTCACGGGCCTCTTGGTCAATGATTTCCTCAGGTCGTGCTCGTCTGGTAAGCCAACCCTGAAGGTTCTTACAGCCACGTCATCGAAACTCCCTTCGATCTCGTTAAACATTTCCCAGTACCGATCTGAGTAGGTTTTCAACGTTTCCCCCTCTCGCATAGACATGGATAACAAGGAGTCTAGTGGCCGAGGGACCCTAGTGTTCGTTACGAACCAAGAGCAGAAGGCCCTAGTGAGCGCCCGAAAGGATCCAATAGAATTAGCCACGAGGCCATCAAACCACCTCATGGCTACAGGCCCCAAACTGGAAGGGAACACCTTGCACATAAGAGTCTCGTTCCGAGAATGGATAGCCATTTTCTGGTTGAAATGGCTCACGTGCTCCACAGGATCAGTCCGTCCATTGTACGCAGTGAAGGTGGGCTGAGTAAAACGCCGAGGAAGGCTTCCTCCTTCGATGCTGCATGTGAAGGGCGACCTGGAAATCTGGTTGAGTGCCCTATTCATTGCATCGCTCCCCGTGCCCTTCGAGGACGTGTTTCTGCCCCTGCGGTCATGGTGATGCTCTTCCTCATAAGAGAAAGACTCACTTAGGGGTGTCCTGGAGCGACGTCTATAACTAGCATCGTCATCATCGTCAAAAGAGTCATCCGTGATGGATGGACTGCTAGTCGAACTGCGCCTCCTCCGCGCACGGCGCAATTTCTTCTTCAGACGATCAATCTCACGTTGCATGTCCTTCGTGGTGTCCCTATGAGACTCGTCACCCTCATCTCGACGTTGACTCCTCCCGGTACGATTTGTGTGCACACTCCCTTCGCGGTCTCTTTCTCACTCGAGACGTGAAAAGTGATCAAGACGTTGCGAACTATCTGACTCCGCCCTGTTAGGACCTGATTCAACCATAGTTCAAGCTTCAGCTCACCAACGCAACAGTTAACTCCCCACAGACGGCGCCAATTGTAAGGACACAATTTACAATTTGGGCCTACAAAAGAGATGGACTCTGACCCAGCAAGTGAACAATATCCTTGTAATGAATTTGTAAGAGAGTGGGCTAAGTAAACTCGGTTGAAACGAGCTGGTTGATGGCCCAAATCTAGCTATGATCAACCTGATAAAGACGAAGTGCTAGAACTGTATTGGGTTCTTCTCGGCTCGGTCCGAGGAGCCTTTCTTGGCAATTCCCTAAGTGTTTTTCTTTCTCTTTCCTTGATGCTTTTTTGTTTGCCTTTCCTCTTTTTCTCTAGATTGTTCAATGTTCCTTTTTCCTTGTCTTAAGCTCTATTTATATGCCAATTCTTCTCACGTGCCAGTTAGGTGGTTCCTTCTTGATATTTGTCCCATCAACCTTCCCCTAAAGACTTTACATGGTAGCTGTAAAGGATCATGGCCACTGTTCAGACGTCTTTTCCCCATTAATGCGGCTATGATGTTAGCTGCAGGATTATAAATGCGGTGGCAGCAGCCTTTTACTTAATATCTGATCGTTGCCACTTGTCCTTTTTGCCTACATAAGTCAGGGGATTCTCCGGAAATGCTAGGATCGATATTGAAGCATTCATCTGGATCATCCCTTTAATAATACGAAAAGGCAAGTCTCTTCGGACCAGTCTTTTTTTCTCCACATAACTTACACTTCAGAAAGGAGTTAGGCCAGGCACATTCCTCACGACTTGTTGTCCTCGGACGTATGGGTCTCCTTGGACAGGCCCACGGCCCATTATCTAGCATTGGGCCTCTTACCCCCACAAATAGTATTCTCAACTTCACTCTAATATTATTGTCCTAATTAACAAATGTGGTTGGGTGTGAGTTATATTTTGTTTAATTCTTTACGATGTTATGTCACTTGATGCTTGGATAAATATTTTGTCAAATCTATAATAAATTTGTAGTGTTCTCAACTTCACTCTAATATTATTGTCCTAATTAACAAATGTGGTTGGGTGTGAGTTATGTTTTGTTTAATTCTTTACGATGTTATGTCACTTGATGCTTGGAGAAATATTTTGACAAATCTATAATAAATTTTTTGTGTTCTCAACTTCACTCTAATATTATTGTCCTAATTAACAAATGTGGTTGGGTGTGAGTTATATTTTGTTTAATTCTTTACGATGTTATGTCACTTGATACTTGGATAAATATTTTGACAAATCTATAATAAATTTGTTGTATTCTCAACTTCACTTTAATATTGTTGTCCTAATTAACAAATGTGTTTGGGTGTGGGGTTTTTATTTTTATTTTTATTATTCTTTACGATGTTATGTCACTTGATACTTGGATAAATATTTTGACAAATCTATAATAAATTTGCCGTATTCTTAATTTCACTTTAATATTATTGTCCTAATTAACAAATGTGTTTGGGTGTGAGTTATATTTTGTTTAATTCTTTACGATGTTATGTCACTTGATGCTTGGATAAATATTTTGACAAATCTATAATAAATTTGTAGTGTTCTCAACTTCACTCTAATATTATTGTCCTAATTAGCAAATGTGGTTAGGTGTAAGTAATATTTTGTTTAATTCTTTATGATGTTATGTCACTTGATGCTTTGATAATTAACAAATGTGTTTGGGTGTGATTTATATTTTGTTTAATTCTTTACGATGTTATGTCACTTGATGCTTGGATAAATATTTTGACAAATCTATAATAAATTTGTAGTGTTCTCAACTTCACTCTAATATTATTGTCCTAATTAAAAAATGTAGTTGGATGTGTGAGTTATACATTGAGTAATTCTTTATGATTTTATGTCACTTGATACCTGGATGATTATTTTGACAAATCTATAATGAGTTAGATTTTTTAATTAGCATGTACCATATATATTCACCTAATCTAATTGTTAATATAGAATATTGTTTTATTTAATATATATTTTGTATAATAGATGAATGCTTAAAATTAATTAAATAGGTACTATACATAGGGAAAGGAAGTGTTACCTTAGAATGATCCATTAAAATAATAAGAGGTAATAATTATTTCATCAACAAAATGTTCCATTTTAGGTTTTATATAATAAAATATAAAAGAATATGAATATTAAATTATTAATGGATCAGATAATAAATGTTACCCAACAAATTATAAATTAATCTGGATTGATAATATTATATGATGGACATATATTAACAAATAGTTATGCTTTTATATATATATATATATATATATATAGAAATCCAAATTCGTTGGAGCAGTTTGGAATATTATAGTTTAAATTGACGGAAAACCTTAATGATAAATTTCCTCATAAAAAAAACTTAATGATAAATTAATCTGGATTGAATATATTATAAATAATGGACTAATATTAACAAATAGTTGTGCTTTTATATATATAAATATCCAAATTCGTTGGAGCAGTTTGGAATATTATAGTTTAAATTGATAGAAAACCTTAATGATTAATTAATCTGGATTGATAATATTGTATATAATGGACTAATATTAACAAATAGTTTTGCTTTTATATATATTGAAATCCAAATTCGTTGGAGCAATTTGGAATATTATAGATTTAAATTGACGGATATCCTCGTTCACTGGTTGATTTTTTTTTTTTTTTTTCTTCTTGATGTCAGTTGAATTTGATAGTCGAACTTGAATTATTTCATCTAATAATTGAATGATATAATATAACATTAAAATTTAAACTCTACTTACTAAGTAATTGGCAAAGTGGCAAGGTCACTGCTTATTCAGATTTCCAGCGTAAGCCCTTTGATGTTTGTCGGGTCGATTTGAACAAACGGGCCTTTCTTACCGACCCTGGTTCAAAAAGGGAAGTTAAACTCACTATTCACTCCAATGTCTTTAACCATTAAGGCTAGAGGTGCACTTTGAGGGTCTGCTCAAGAATTTTCACTTACTAACAGCCATCGATTTGAAATGATACTTGCATGATTATAATGAATGAATGAAGTATATTTTTGGTCCTTTAAGTTTGAATTTTTTTTTTTTTTTTTTTGGCCTTTAATGTATCAATTTTTTATTTTGACTATTCATTTTTTATTCTATTTTCATATTAATCCTACCCGCCTAATGAATTCATGAATATAAACTAAAAAAAAAAAAACTCAATCATCACTTATTCTACTTATATGTTACACTTTGAATGTATAATTAATACTTCTAAGTCATTTGTTAAAAGTTTTGTAACTTAATGGAACTGCCGAGTCTCCCTTATGAGTAGAATTAGAGTTTGAATTCCCCTCTTTTTGACAATTATTATTTTTTTAAATACTTCTAGTTCATTTAAAGCTATTTTAAGTCCCCCCCCCCCCCCCAAAAAAAAAAAAAGCTATTTTAAGTTCATTTAAAATTACTTTTAGCCCAAATTCTATTTAAATCCTATTTGGAACCACTTGCAGTCCATTTGAATAATCCAAATTGTCTCTTCAAAATATTAGTTCAAGTATAAATTTCAGGCAAAAAAATTACGATGTTTTAAATTTTTTTTTTTTGAGAAGACAATGTTCTAAAATATTGGTTCGCTTTCAATATGTTTTCATACTAACTCAATTTTTATAACTTATTTTAAAAATGTAAATATTAATATTAAATAAAGTTGTTGCATCAAAATAATGAAAAGTACGTTAATAAGTAACAAACTACATCAAAAAAAAAAAAAAAAAAAGTAACAAACTACCTTCCATAAAAATAAATAAAAAATAAATAAAATCCTAATATTCCCTTCACGGCCCTAATATTCCACTCCAATTTACAAAAATCCTATACCCATCGGCATGAAATTCATGCCCAATGGCAATATCCTCCAAAACATCCATAACAAGACCAATCTAGCTAATATTACTTTGGACTCAAAAACTTAAAATACTTTTTAGTTTTTTCTTAAGGTAGGATCAAGAAAGAGTAAGAATTAAGAAATGAGTTCATACTTTAACATAGGTTTCTTAGAGCATGCTTTATAACTAAGTGTAAACAGATATTACCCAGTCCCACAAATAAATAAATAATTAAAAAAAAACCTTTAAATTTAACTAATTTTTTATACTCTTGTTGATATTAAAATTGCTTATTAATATGTGTTATATCATATTTTTATTAATAATCATGATTTTTTTTTCCTTTCATCTTTATATAATTTGGGTTATGATTAATATTTTGGAGAAGGGATAAAAGCCATAAAGGGAATCGTGGGACTTGGACCATAAGAGGCAATATATATTTTTATATAATTGTAGTGAATTTATTTTGTAATAAATTATTTTGAAGGAGGTGAGCTCCAAGAAGAAAGGGGATGGAAGGGAGGGACGGTCAAAAACATGGATGATAGTGTTTTTAATCATGTCAAATTATTGAGTAATGGTCATAATTGGGTTCCGTAGAAGGTTAAATTAATCATGGAATACTTTTTGAATAGGGATTTGAAGATAGGCATGGTTGTGTTGTATAGGTGTTAGGGGTCTTTTTTAGCGGCTTTGATTTATTTGATTTAAAAATAATTGAATATAGTAATGACATACTGTAACTTGATAATGTTTAATACTTCAAGATAGGGGTGTTTGCGGTGCGGTTTTGAGTCATTTTTAATATTGCATTCTGCAGTGCAGATTAGCTAAAACCATAACTGCACCGCACCTCATTTTTGCGGTTACATATGCGGTGCGATGCGGTATATAGTTTAGCCAAAACAATAACTGCACTGCACCTCATTTTTGTGGTCATATGTGCGGTGCGGTATATAAAAAATCACTTGCAATATAAAAATTCAACATATATATCATCATACAAGTCAACATGTATCAGTAATATCACTATCTCAGATTCTCAGCTATACATCAAACATGTAATAAAGTTAAATACTTTGAAATCCCAATAACAAGTAGTAAATATCTAAACCCATATTCAGTACCAAACAAAAACAAAGAAAAGCCACAAAAATTAAACTTAAATATCTAACATAGTTACTGCGTACTGAATACTGAGTCCTGAACCATCACTTCCAAGTGCCAATATACCAACGGCAACAATCAATAAAAAAATAATATAATTAACAAGTTTGTCGTATACAAGCTATCAATAGATTAATTTTAACAAAGAAACACTTAAATTGAACACATATAGAGAGATAAATACCGCAATAGTAGAAGGAATTGGTGCAACGATAGTGAGTAGTCTAGTGGCAATTCAAGTGGAAGAGTGGCGACTAGGGTCTGATTTTCTAAGGGTTGAAAGAGTGATAAGATTCTTTATTTTACTAACTGAACAGTGAGATACGGCTAGGGTATTAAATTATTAATATATTGATATTTTGTTCTTATTATATATATAATATAAAATATATTAATATATATATAGAGGGTGCGGTGCGGTTATGCCATATTGCGGACGGTTGTGATGCGGTTTAGTGAACACCCCTACTTCAAGAGGTATCTTGGTCCTTGGTTGCTTTCAAAGTTTAGGGAGGATTCAACTTTATCACATAGTTAAGGGGAAAAAATGCATTCAACTCAAATTAATAATGAGAATTAACGAATTTTGCTTGAAATTACAGTTAAATTAAGATGACATTAATATATATAAATTAGTTTTGTTTTTGATAATGTTTTCTAAGATTATATATATTAAGATGACATCAATATGACATTAAATTGGAATATAATAAATTAAACACATATAATCATGCTGTTAGTCTCCATTTTTTTTCATACAAATTTGTGTTAAATCAATAATATGTCTTTTATTTTTTTTCTCATATTAATTTTTAATGCAGAATTATTAAAACACTTTTAAAAATTAATTTGAACTAATGAAACTTGTATGAATTTCTCACCATTTATATAATTTCCATATTTTATGATATGGCTGTTTGTTTATTATTATTATTATTATTATTAGAAACCTTAGTTTATTAATTGTGGACAAGTTTAAAGTGGTCCTACTGATGTGCATAATCAATAGCATGACCGAGTCTAATAATGACATCAATATAGCTCTTTGATGGTAGGCTTGACAATCAAAGAGCCATATTTTTCAAATGTTTCATATTAGCTGTAACATAACAGTTCTCACAATAATTCTCAAAGAGAGAGAAGTTTCTTTTTAATACTTTTGATTGATATAGATAGGCTCGACAATTACTCATATATTAATCAAATGACAAAGTTTGACTCTAAACTTGATTCTAGATAATAATTATAACTCCACTTAATATCTTTTTATTGAATATAAATTTTGACAAATCTACATTTTAATTACATTTTCTTCTTATATTCTCCATACTTGTAAAATTTTTAGAAGATCAAAAATCATGATAACTATGTCACCAATCAAATGTTTAAATTTCAAGTTCTTTATAATCTAAAATTATGCATAAAAAAATAAATGAATAGATCAAAGAGTAAATAACATTTTATTATCACGAAATTTAACATGTGCGTTAATTAAGAACATAAAAAACATGTAATTCAACATTTAAAATTTTAAATTATTTAGTCATGTCAATTTTTTTTTTAGTAGAATTTAAAGTCTTAGACTATAACCAAGTTTGTAACCAAACTTTATCCTTAATAAAATATAAACGAGCCATATTTTTACAAATATTTTTATACTAACATAACCATTTTCACAATATTTTTGTAATCGAATAAAGTATTGCCTCACATATACGGATATACCTATATCATTAGCAAAATAATAATAATAATAATAAATAAATAAATAAATAAAAACCCTTTGGCAAGTTTCTAGGGTGAAGAGAAGCTATAACTAGAGTATAGGACCAATGTAAATCCATATGATCCTATCAAAAAATAGAGTTGAGTTCAAATTATACTTAGTGTAACTCTAAATAATGTTACACTACGTAATAACTTATTATTAACTTCATATTTTAAAAATCAAACTGTTAAATTATATGTTCTATATGTTCTTAATATGCATGCCAATTTTCATGCTAATCAGATGTAATTTACCAATTGATCATAAACTCATTTTTTATGTATTTTTTCAAATTACAAAAACTTGAATTTAAACAATTGATTGATAATATAGCTATTGATCTTTGATCATTTTTAAATTTTGTAAGTATGAAAAATATACAAAGATAATGTAATCCAACAATAAGTTTATCAACATTTATATCTAATTAAAATATATTGGATGGTGGAATAATAATTAACAATACTTAAAATTATAAAAAATATAACTTGAAACCAACCTAAAAAATAATAATAATAAATATAAATCCATATGGTTTGCAATTCTTCGATCGTCACACAATGACGTCATCCATGCCATTGTGATATTTAGTCAAGCAAATAATTCAGAGTCTCACATAATTTCTTCAAAGAGTAATGATTATCATTTCCATGGTAGACTCTAATAGTTCACACATTAGTTTCTATAATACATTAATACTCGGAGTCTTTTTCACAGAGACTTTTTGGCTACGAGTGACTGAATTTGGGCTCTCCATTGTTGACCAAATGACTGCTTGCTTCGCACGTCACTCTCCGCCCTCCACAAATTAAAATAAGAAAAAGAAAGAAAGCAGAATTTTTTTTTTTTTACGTTGCTCATTAAATTCAACTTTTTCGAAAGGAAGAGGAAGATGACAAAGAAAGGTGGCGACAACAGCAATCACGACAATAACATATATTCATTCTTTATCTAGCGGTATAGTTTTTTTTTTGTCTTTGCTACCAACTTATAGTGAACTTACTGACGAGCAAAGTAACGCTGTTTTAGTTTAATCCCATGCTCAAAAGTGACATTTTATTATTGGTACATCATAAGTATCAATGTCAATATCAAGTTTATTATACGAAGGCAAAGGATTTGCTGCAATTTAAGTTGTAGCAATTCTTGCAAGATGTATACATGTTAACACTTTAGAGAAACATTTGTCTAAGACTTTTGCTTAAAGAAAACTTCTGTTAACCCACTTACCTTTATCAGGTGTTGATACATATACAATTTGTATGAGTTACTGCAACTTAGTTTACAACAAATCATTTTCCTTATATGAAAGTGAAGTTATTATTATTATTGGGACATTATAAATATCAATGCCCATAACAAGTTTATTATATGAAAGTAAAGTTAATCTAATTATAGTTTACGACCTTTATAAATAATTATAAAAAATTGTGTATATTATTTTTAGCTTTTACTTATGCTCTGTTTGTTTTTACGTTAATATTTTCTTAGAAAATGAGTTATTTTTATTTAAAAAAATTCTATAAAGCTATTTTATTTTTCCATATTTGATAACAATCTTAAATTAATTAAAAAATAATTTTTTAACTTTTCTTATTTAGCTTGTCATGAGATAGACTTGTTTTTTCAAAAAATGTTATGAAAAACAATCTCTATAAAATAAGTCATACTTTTTATGTTGATCAAAGATAATTATCTTTTAACTCATTTAAAAATGCAGAAAACTCTCTTCACACGCGGTTTCCATTAAAACAGACAGATTACTATTTTACCAAATTTTCAACGTAGTGGACTTTTCCTGCAAAATTAACCAATAGGCACTAAATTATATGTTATTTTATGTATAATAATTTAGCAAGTTATAATCAATACATCCTTCTACAATATATGATTAAAAAATTTGAATGGAGTAAATGTATTAATGTGGGTTGATCCTATCTGCAATTTGAGCTTATCCTAACCTGATTTGGCTTGCTATTATTTATTTAGTTATTTTTCCAATAAATAACCTGATTTTTAATCTCTATTGATTTTTGTCCTCTTTTCTAAATTTCTAACCAATTTGGATTCTCTCTCTCTTCTTTGGTGTTGTTGTTTTCTTCTTCTTTTTTGGGTCTTTGAGAAACCAAATTGAACACAATCAATATGGATCATGCCAAGAAAAAACTTCCAAAAGTGTGCTTATCATCCATTTGCACTATCAGGGTGTAAAATACTAAATGACGACATGGAAAATGGAATATTCATGAGATAGCTAGATAGATCAAATTTCCAATTTCCTTGAACACTCCGATAGAGACATTTTTTCTTTTGGTGGTGAGTTCCGTACAACTGAAACTTAAATATTTAATTATTTTAAGCATGTGATAGTCTCTCTCTCTCTCTCTCTCAATTCTCAAATGCCAATCTCAAAAATCATATGCAATTGATGAATGGGATCGTTTGTCTTAAAACCTTGAGAACTGTCAGAGCACTAGCATTGGAGGGTGTAAACACTAAACACCCCTCAGTTGCTATTTTACAACTCAAACCATTCAAAACCCACTCCATCCGAGTTTATAAACTTAAAAAAAATTACAAGCTATGAATAGATTGCATATATGCAACCTTACTATTCATAGGTTGTAAAAAAAATATATTAATTTAATCTTGTGATTGTGTTGAAGAGAAAAAGTATGTGGGAGAAAAAGAGAGAATAGTAATTTATATTATTTTATTAGGTAGTTTATATTATTTTATTGGGTTGTATGTAAAAATAAAAACTGGCATATTGGGTGATTGGTAAAATAAATAAAGTAGTGTTTGAGGATACAAAATTTTTTTTTTTTTTTTTTTTTTTTTTTTGCATCCCCAGATGCTAATGCTCTAAGAGTACGAGGGATGCCCTTTGAAACATATGTTATCCCTAGCTTAGCTAGCTCTATGATTGATTTTTATTTCACTTTAAATTACATTTAAATTCAAGAAACTTTTAATTCATTAATGAATGAATGAAAAAAATATAAGAAACTTTTAATTCATTAATAATGTCTACCCTCCTTTACAAGAAAAATTAGAATTCAAATCTCCATTTCTCACTTTTTAGAATAAATATTTATAAGGTTAGGTCATTTTATAGTTGTACCTTGGTTATGTAATGTACTAGAAATCTAATTTAAAACACTATTATTACTATATTCGTGTGTGTTCTAATAAGTATTACTGTTTACTAAAAAAAAGAATAAATATTTATAAATAAATGCCAAAATTTTTCCATTGTTTTTATTTTTATAAATTACCAAATCTTTCAAGGACTTTATTTTCCTTTATTTGAAAGTTCCATCCATTGCATGTATAGTTGCTTTCCTGATATAATTTGCTTGTATGTAGCCAAGTCATTGTAAAATTTAACCCATTTGTGCTGTAGCCTATAATATAAAGACAAAGTTTAGCTACAAAATTGGTTGTAGTCTAAGGTTACAACTTTACTCAATAAAATAAATATTACTACATATTTTGAAAATCTAACCGTTGAATTATATGTTCTTTATGCTCTTAATACGCATGTCAAATTTTGTATCAATCGGATATTATTTACTATATCATCTATAAGCTTATATCTTATTTATAATTTTAAACTACACAAAATTGTAATTTAAACAATTTATTGATGACATAGCTATTGATCTTTAATTTTTTAGAAATTTTGCGAGCATAGAGAATGTAAGAAGATATAATCCAGTAGTAGATTTATCAAAATTCACCTTTAATAAAAAGATATTGAGTAAGATTGTAGCCTTAGGTTATAATTAATTTTATAGCTAAACTTTGTCTTTGAACAATTTATTGATGACATAGTTATTGATCTTTAATTTTCTAAAAATTTTACAAGCACGGAGGATGTAAGAAGAAAATGTAATCCAATGGTAAATTTGTTAAAATTCATCTCCAATAAAAATATATCGAGTAAGGCTTATACCTTTATGTTACAACTAATTTTATAGTTAAACTTTGTTCTTGTATTTTTAAAAAAATAGAAAGTGTGAATCACAATGCTGAAGGCGTTAAAATTTTCTTTTTGAAATTTATTAATTCTAATTGATATAAATTATTAAATTATTTTTCTATATGGAATTGGATTACTAAAAACTTCTGATAACTTTTAATAATATTTCCAATTGAAACTTTTTACTAAAACTCTCAAGGGAAATTATAAAAGCTTCAATTTCTTTTAGTATTTTTATTTTTATTTTAAGCTTTTTATTTATTAAACATGCAGCATATTTCGACTTTTAAGCTAAAACCCAACCTAAAAAACTTTTTGTAACAGATTTTTTTGTGTGACGCAAGGAATGCCTTTTTGCCACTCAATGCCAATGATTTATGCCTTGCGAGTTGCGATGTGTCCTAAGAATTGTTGATAAGGTTTATAGTGTAATACTAGATCGAATCTGGTACATGCCTACGTGTTGATCCATACGCCCATCTATCCAACCCATTCAAGCCACGTTGCTATGCAGCCCACGCTGAAGTCACTTTCTTAAAAGAACTTTCAAATTCGTTGAGAAAGAGACCATTAAGATTTTCTATACCCAAATCATATTTTATCTTTTCACTATGTTCCAATTTCATATTAGCATTAAAGAAATAAGTGATGCATACAGTGTATTAAAAAAGTTTATCAACTTAGCAAAATCTCACTTCATTTTCATAATACTCTTATTCTTAAATATGGTGGATCTAAGTTTAATATTTTTATTATTTAATTTTAACTCATAAAAAACTTGTGAAAATGTTATAACAATCTGTTGTATCCCTAATACAATTCTAATTTATTTTGCCCAATGGTCGAAACTAAATTTCAAGATTAAAGGTGAACATAATAGTAATAATAATAAAAAGTAAATAAAGTTAAAAAACTGTACATAAAAAATGAAAAAACATATGTAGTAAACGCCCTTGTAGGCCGGCCAAACTTGACATGATCTCTCAATCCACACCATTATGTAGAGATTAGTGAAAAGAACTAGTGCAATTAATGACCATATGTGTTGAAACATGCATTTATGACCATTTCCAAAGTAAGAAAAAAAAAAAAAAAAGTATGACCGAAATTAATTTGGTCATGTTCTGCACAAGATTGTCCAAATCTTAATGACTTTGTTAGCTGCTAGGGGATGCAGGGAATTTGGGTAATTATAACCTAGCTTCCATCTATTTAAATGTGAATCCTTGTTTGAAAATTCTGAGAGCACGTAGAACAACATTGAAGCCATATGGAAAAAATTGACAAGCATTAAAGTTACAACAAGTACCATAATCTTCAGCGTGCAAACATGCATGCGTACACAACGTTAATGGAGCATTATGCAAAACTGATTTCGTCAGAGTTCAACTCTTGATTGAATTAATTATTGGAATATCAACTTCAATTGAGACTTGAGTTGAGAGCACATTCTTTCATCAAAAGGAAAATGCTTTTTCCATGGATCACCAATTTCTTGTTTTATCTCCCAAACAAAAATTTTAACCATAAGGCTATAACAGTACTGAAAACATTTTCCATTGATCGATGTCAAATCAAAGCCGCTGAAATAAAAATATATAGCATTCCACATTCCAAAACAACACCCACAAAACATGAAAAGATAAGCTCAACCCACCTTCAGCTATTGTACATAAGGACCTCTCTTCCAACCGTGCAGTCAAAAAAGATATAATACATCATCACCGACAATTATTTCTTTCTTTTTTTTTTTCTTCTTTTGATTATTTATGTTTCAATCTAATTCTTCTAAGATCTAGCAAATCACACAAGCATTTGGATCCTCCTCTGCGCTTCTGACATAGTGATATGTCATGTAAGGACTATAGGGCATAACATAGGCCTTCTGTTCCTCCTTAGTATCTTTCTTTTTATCATCCTTCTTTGGCTCTTCTTTCTTAGGCTCTTCTTTCTTCTTCTCTTCTTTTGCTGGTCCAACAGAGACTATATCTGTGAAGCAAAGCTTCCTCAACTTGTTCACTACATCAACTGGATCTATGTCACCGGTCACGGTCAACTTCTTGTCCTTCATGTCCAGGGAGATTGAATCAACCCCTATCAAATTACAATACAAGAAAACACTCAAATTTGTCAGCTTTTCATGGTTTCAGATCTGGGTTTTCTTTATTAAATCAAATAAAAGTCTCTTTGAATTGATGGGGTAAAGTAGGAAATAAATGAAATTTGAACTTCTATTTTTCATAAAAGATAAAAAGTCTCTTTTCTTTTTATCCACTTTCTCAACAGCCAAACAAGTGGTTACACTTATAGTAGAGTTACAAGAAGGTAAATTTATGTACCTGTAAGGCCAGAGACTGCCTTCATGGCCTTCTGCTTTGATTTGTTACTGTCATCTAATCCCAATTTCACAACAACTTTCTGTCACAAAAACATGATAAGAATCTATTAAAATTTATGTCAAAACCTTAATTAAGAAGAAAATTAAGACCAGACCCATTAAAAGATTAGACTTCGAATCTCTAAAAAAAAAGACAAAGAAATCAAAAGTATAGGAAACCCAATAGAGTAATCAAGAGTGGTTTATATGCTTGTGAGTGAAAAGAAAGAGAAAAGTTTGGAGCAAAGTGAGATTCTGAATTTTTCTGACCTTCATTTTGGCTAAAAGTTTGGGAGATGCAAAGGTCAGTCAGAAAAGGATTGCAAGACAAAGCTAAGTGAAGGAAGAATATTACAGCATAAGAAGAGAGAAGTTTTTTGCACTTGAAGTCCTAAGAGAACGCCTGCTTGGACCAATTTATACTAAAATATAGATCAGGAGGAAAGACTTAGTCTGCTGACCGTGAGTCAACGAAGTCAAGACATGGCCGCGAAATTCATGTGCTCTACAGCAGTCTAATAGGCAAACATTTTTTAAGAGCCTTTTTTTTTTTTTTTTTTGGTAAGACTCTTGTTTAATACTTATATCAGAATTCAGAAGTTTAAAAAGATTTTTATCTTTATTTTTATTTTTGTTGGATTTGGATTTGGATAATTAAATGGTTAGGGAATGTTTAAGCCCTCAGATACATGTGTTGAAAATAGCATAAATAAGTTACTAGTTAAGTTATAAAAATCTTGGCAAAAGTTTAAAAGAAATGAGAAATGTATGTACATTTGGAAATAGTTTATTTGGCCTTTTGTTAAAATTTTTTTGTTAAAAATGTGCTAAAATATACTTGTACCTTAAAAAAATTTGAAAAAGTAAGAAAATACGAGAAAAAAAGTGAGGTTTTAAAAAACTGTACATAAAAGCTAAAACTAGAAGCTAGAAGCTATAAGCTTATAAGCTGATGCCAAACTCACCTTTTGCAAACAATAAAAGTATATAATGAAATATAGTATACTAATAACTTTTAATTTATTTTTTAAGGGATAAAATCAATATTTTATATCAATTTATTAGAGATATGAACATTTTTTTCGATTTTTGGGTAGGAAATAGGAATGTTTTTATTTATTTTTTTATTTTTAGAGAGAGAATGCATTTAAGGGAACATAATAGAAAGAACGATATTTTGTATTTACTCAATTTCTTCCTGCTAAACTACCATGCAATACGCATGATTGGACCTAAAAAAAAACACACACAAGAGGAAATGCTTCTCATTGCCTTCATTTCCCTTGAAAAAGTATACCCGAAACATGGTATAATTTTTCATTTCTCCTCTTCAAGTGTGGTATTAATTACATATTTTACCTTATTATTATATTCTACACTTCTATTTAGGACATTTACCCAATTTTTTATGATATTATAATTTAAAAAAATAGGTGGGAGATTTGAAGCATAGTTCTCCTAAATAAGCTGTATATGACACTAAGATTTTTTAAAAAAAAAACCCTTAGCATTTATGACATATACTCTAGTTTATAGTACAATAAATACTCCAATTTTAGATTAGTTTCTACCATTCAAACCAATGTGAATTTTTTTTTTTTTATAAAAAAATCTCTTTTTACTCCAAACTATAAGAGTGTTTGTAATATTTATCATAATCTATAAAATCATGCACTCAGACATTCTGATTCGAAATTAATTTATTCACTAATATTAATACTAATTTGAATCATATGGTGGGGGCATTGTAAATTTCGATATAGATTACACAAATTT
Source organism: Lithocarpus polystachyus (assembly GCA_033629205.1). NCBI lineage: Eukaryota > Viridiplantae > Streptophyta > Magnoliopsida > Fagales > Fagaceae > Lithocarpus > Lithocarpus polystachyus. Next base: position 14,493,824 of record CM066170.1, read on the forward strand.
CCCAGTTGTTGGTGGTCTTCAACTTCCCAATTAAAGATGCCGTCAAAACTTTTTCGCTTTAGCTTTCAAAGCTAAAAAGATTGTGTTCACATTCCACCTTCGAGGAAGAAACGCAAATATGTCAGTCAAGTGGGACGGCACGAAGATTTCTCTCTCTTCGTCCTTATACCGCGTGTAAAGCTGAAACTCCAGTCAACGGCAAGAAATGTGAAACTATTAAATTTGGCTGGTATTTCACTATTTTGTCAATAATGCAACTATGCATATTCCCACTGTTTTATTTTTTTACTTGATTGGAAAATTGGCCTCTTGATTTTATAGTGGGATTGATCCAAAAATATATAAATTTTATATAAGCGTGTTTGCACATGGGATGAATGTGGTACTAGATCTCTCGTATCTTTTCTTTTGACCCCACATTTGTAAGGACTAGTCCCTCTGGCTTAGATTAGATTGGAGGTTTGTCCTGCCCAATCACAGTGTGTTATTGTCACCAAATATGGTCATATTTTTTCTTTATAAAAAAAAAAATGAAAGAAAAAAAACCCACAGTTCATTCTCCCCCATCATTATCTTTATCCAAAAATTGGTGTGTACTAACATGTTTAGCTTAAGTTATAAGTTGGATAGTAGGTTTTTATCAGCTTGGTAAAAATTATTATCATTGAATAAAAAATATAGGATTCAAACCTCGTTGTACTACCATTTACTTAATGTCTTAATCTGAGGATAAAAAATAACAAATTTCATAAATTAAAATACTATCTTATAATAAAAAGCAATTAAGTGAGCTTATACTCTCTCTCTCTCTCTCTCTCTCTCTCTCAAAATATAAATTTTAGCTTTGTAAAACAAACATTGATAAAAACATTGAAAAAGGTGCTTCGTTTTTTCGAAGAAAGGGTGGGAAGGGAGATAGAGACGTTTTTTCGAAGAAAGGGTGGGAAGGGAGATAGAGACAGCAGAGTCTTCGACAAGTAGCCTACATGACAAGTTGTCTCCATCCCTAGGTGATTACTACTAAGTGCAAAAGAATCTATCATAATAATTAGTGAACTGAATGGTCCGAGCAATCATGGAAATGTCTTCAATTTTCATCAAGCTTTTCCATTTTTTTCCCCGGAAACATGTTACTAATAAGATTGAAGTTCATTCAATTTTTCCGGGAAAAAAAATTCTCTACCTCAGTCCCTCTACTTCCCAATTAAGCAAGAGATAATTTCAAGGAAAGTCCCTTTAACAGTATTTTGCCGTTGAATTTGGTCAGAGTGTCATCCATTTCACACATGGCCAATGTAAATTTCATCGGAAGCTACTGAGCTTCTTTCTTTGAACATAATTGGTCAAGAAAAATGATGGTGTTGTACAAATATGAAATACAGCAGAGCCTAGGATTCAAACCTATAATAGTGAATGATCAAAAAAAAAAAAACACACACACACAAAGGAGGAAAGAGGAACACAAGAATTATAGAAGAAATTGTCACCGTAAAAACACCCCCAAACACATCCTAGACTCTTTCTCACGAAATGACATGACAAGAAAACCTCATCTCTTCTACCTATCATATATGCGGCTGGTAGGTTTAGTCTTCAGAGTTCAGAGGAGTTATATTTACTGCACTACAAAGAATCTATGGGCGATTCTAAAAAATTAATAAATAAATAAATATAAAAAGATATATGGGTTATTAGATGGGTATAAAGTAAATATAAACTATAAACTATGAAGTAGGCATAAGCTAAGTCTTAATTTGAAGTGGTCACGGCACTATTTGTTAGGTCCCATGCACCCAACGCGATTCCGCAATAATCAAGGAGTACAAAGCCAAATTGGTGTCTTTCGTATTTATTTATTTTAGAATATGGCAAGTTGCTCTCAGCAAGAGATGCAGTTTGAGCACGTGTCTAGTTTTAAACACGCGTTCGCGTTGTACCCTTCAGCAAATAATGACTTAAATTGGGTTTTAATACCAAATCAATATGACTCCACTTGGGAGGAGAAAATTCTTGTATATTTTTTCCTTTCCAGGACTGTTTGACCACCTAATTCTTGTGGCTTTGGCTTGGTTGAGGGACCAATCTCAAAAGTGACCGATCATTCAAGCTTTAAGTCATCTTTCACCATAGTTCTCTCAAATTCAATTTTGTCATTACCCAATTAACTAGCTTTACCAATGCGTAGTTGTGATTAGAATATTCCCAGTAATCTTCGCCACTCTTTATCGTGCTCGGTCTATGGTATTTTGACATCGTGATTCATGGCAACTAATTTCTTAACAGAAAGACTAGCTAGTTTAACATCTACAAATGGCCTATATTCCCTAAGAGCATTCCCATTCAAAAGTTCTAAAAAATTAGTATTTAGCATCTCAAAAACCTACTTTATTGATTTTAACACTTCATTTTACAATACACCATACATCAAAAGTTCTATTTTTTTTACCACTTCATTTAAAATAATATATACAATACATTAAAATAATATAAAAACAACCTCTACAAAATCCAATAGCAACAGTCACAGCCACCTCTGCCACAGCACTACCAGCATCAACCTCCACTGTGGCAACCAAAATCCACCACACGAACCAAAAAAAAAAAAAAAAGCCCAGCCACTACCTTCCTCTTCCAAATCACAAATCAACCACCATCACAATCACAAAACCCAAATCGGCAAGAAGAAAGAAGAAAGACAGAGAAGCAAACCTATCACGCCGATGAGCAAAACACACACACACACACACACACAAACCCACCACGGCAAACCTCCACAAAAGCAGACCCATCACGCCGATCTACTGCACCACAACCCACTATGACCCAGACCCACAACCTAGAGACCCATGCCGATCATAATTGGAAATCACAAACCCACAACCTAGAGACCCACGCCCACGCCGATCACAATCCGAAATCCCACGCCGATCAAAATCCGAAATCACAAATCCACAACCAGACTCACGCCGATCACAATTCGAAATCACAAATTTACAACCCACAAAATCAAATCACCCCACCATCAAGCTCTACCTCCATATCGACAACAACACTCCGAAGGTGTTTGGGATTTGAAGTTCCTGACTGACGAACCTTGGAGGAGAGGAGCTCAAACCGTGAACCCAAGAGAAACAGAGAAGCTACAAGAAAGAGAGAAGAGGAAAGTGAGAGAGGAGAGAGAAGAAAGAAGGAAAAAATAAAAAACAAATACACGCAAAGTTACCGTTGGAATAAAAAAATAATTTTTGGTTTAAGATTTGTGCTACAGTGAGGTTGTATTAATACAATCCCAGTGTAGCAGTATCTCAAAATTTTTGAGATTTGAAACGTTTGATGGAGTTGGTTTTTTGGTGAATTGGTGCTAAAATTTAGCATATGGCACTTTTAGCATCCTTAATGGGAATGCTCTAATAATATTATGTTCCTTTCTCAGGTGTTATTTGACATTTGTGGGACGGTTTTATATTTTGTGTAACAGATAAATGTAAAATCCCTCTCACATGGAACAGAATCTCACACAATTATAATGGGAATATATAACATTTTTCTCTTATGATGATGATAGACTTTATATATCCCTATTACACATTATTCCGTATTACATGGAACAGAAAATTATACACACCTAAAACATTAATTTAGTGTATTCTAAGAGTTCTGAACACTCACGTTAACAAAATAAATTACATTCTTCTATATGTATTAAGAGTGTAAACTAGTTTTTTATTTTGTCCTTGCAGAAAAGTAAAAGTAGTTTAACATGTAGCCTCAAGCTAATAATTATATCTTTTAACCTTGCCAGCATTAAAATTATTTGATGGACAAAAGAATGAAGAAAAAGAACAAAGATACTTCATTCAAAAAAAAAAAAAAAAAGAACAAAGATACAAGTACATAGCCATATAATAAGGTTTCATCGAGGGAAGGGTCTTTTTGCAGTCATGCGTTGTTAACTGGAACATAAAAAATTTGGGAACCACACGACACAAGTGTACAGACCTATTTACACGCAACGGACCAGAAAATGCCATCTGGACAAGTTGTAGTCCTCCAGTGGTACGGAGGTAAGTAATATTTGGGCAAGCACTGTTTGGCATATTGAGTTTGAGAGAACTAAGACCAAAGATTAATTAAAGCTTGAATCAAGGGCCGGTCACTTTTGAGATTAGTCCCTCTTAGCGTTACATTTATTCAATGCACTTAAACATATTACTACATTTCCCTGATAACATAGAAGATTTTAAATAGTATGTTGCTAACAACTTTGTAGCTCAAAAGGTATTTATTGAATTTCCAATAAAAACATTCAAGATTTAAATCTCTCTCTTTTCATTATATCTATTGAATTAGAAATTTTTTTATTTATTAAATTAATCCCCAATTTTCAAATTTATCGAATAGGTTATCCCAACTACCATCATGATCAATCCACTCTATCCATCACCATCAAAGATTCGTCGCTCATTAACCAATCATAGCTACCACTATCATAAGTCCAACATTCACAAAATTAATCATCACTTTAAGCGTATCACTCGTTTATGATTGTCATACTTGCCACCACCTTAAGCAAGCTCAATGTAATATCCAGCCAAGCTCAATTGTAAATTTGGAGATTAGTTAGTAGTTTCAATGGATTGATTCATCAATAGTGGGTGGGAAGTTCCCAGGTGAAAATGACAGTTTAAATTGTGGGTGATATCAAAACCTGAACCGACTCAATCCATGAACATCCATAGCCGATATATTGCAGTTTCCTACCTTGGCAAACCATATAACTTTGTGTCTCTAATTGAGTAGTTGTCAAATTTATGGATTGTATTAGAATCCTATTTTAATTTGGTAACCTATTTGGGATTTAAAAGAAAAGTTAACTTGGTTTACTCTTTTGGATTTTGATGTGAAAGGAAGGTTTACACCTAAGCTTAAGGCCTCCCATTAAAAAAAGTCCCAAATTTTATTATATTAATTGATAAAAAAAAATAAGTGAGATATACACTTTTTTTTTCTCATTTTTAAGTATGCTCCAAACTACTAGGCCAATAAAAACTCAACCCAATTAAAACTGTGGGGACTATTTTTGCCGGTCATCGGCAAGGCCATAGGCGCAGTGCCGAGGAGGCTCATTTTGCCAGTCCTCGGCAAGGCCATGGGCGCAGTACCGAGGAGGCTCAGATGTCCCACATCGAAGAGAGCTTCCCCCACTTGCTACCTTATAAGCTGTGAAGCGAAGGAAGTAGTGTACCATCGTATTCCGGTATTCGAATACGAGAATACGATGGTACACTACTTCCTTCGCTTCACAGCTTATAAGGTAGCAAGTGGGGGAAGCTCTCTTCGATGTGGGACATCTAAGCCTCCTCGGTATTGCGCCCATGGCCTTGCCGAGGACCGGCAAAAATAGTCCCCACAATAAAAGAAATACCGGAATACGATGGTACACTACTTCCTTCGCTTCACAGCTTATAAAGTTGAAAGTGGGGGAAACTCTCTTCAATGTGGGACATCTAAGCCTCCTCGGTACTGCGCCCATGGCCTTGCCGAGCACCGGCAAAATGAGCCTCTTTTATTGTGGAGACTATTTTTGCCGGTCCTCGGCAAGGCCATGGGCGCAGTGCCGAGGAGGCTCATTTTGCCAGTCCTCGGCAAGGCCATGGGCGCAGTACCGAGGAGGCTCAGATGTCCCACATCAAAGAGAACTTTCCCCACTTGCTACCTTATAAGCTGTGAAGCGAAGGAAGTAGTGTACCATCGTATTCTCGTATTCGAATACGAGAATACGATGGTACACTACTTCCTTCGCTTCACAGCTTATAAGGTAGCAAGTGGGGGAAGTTCTCTTCGATGTGGGACATCTGAGCCTCCTCGGTACTGCGCCCATGGCCTTGCCGAGGACCGGCAAAATGAGCCTCCTCGGCACTGCGCCCATGGCCTTGCCGAGGACCGGTAAAAATAGTCCCCACAATAAAAGAAGCGGAATACGATGGTACACTACTTCCTTCGCTTCACAGCTTATAAGGTTGAAAGTGGGGGAAGCTCTCTTCGATGTGGGATATCTGAGCCTCCTCGGTACTGCGCCCATGGCCTTGCCGAGGACCGGCAAAATGAGCATCCTCGGCACTACGCCCATGGCCTTGCCGAGGATTGGCAAAAATAGTCCCCACAATAAAAGAAGCTTCTTTTATTGTGGGGACTATTTTTGCCGGTCCTCGGCAAGGCCATGGGCGCAGTACCGAGGAGGCTCAGATGTCCCACATCGAAGAGAGCTTTCCCCACTTGCTACCTTATAAGCTGTGAAGCGAAGGAAGTAGTGTACCATCGTATTCTCGTCAAATCTTTCGGCTTTAAATTGAGCCTCTTGTATAAATCTAGATACATAATCTTAGCCCTACTACCCTAGTCTACCAGCACCCTTTTCACATAATACCCCTCAATCCTGAGAGTAACCATTAGGGCAACATCATGTGGTTGTATGGTTCCGACCTTATCCTCATCTGAAAAGCTCAACGCTGGTCGAATCCCTACCTTAGCCCTTTTCTGCTCATGTTCTGAATTCTCAGTAAATGGCCAAGCCACTGACATTACCCTAGACGGATAAGATCCAGTTCTCCCTAGAGCAGTGAGGATGACGTAAATAGTGCCTAAAGGGGGCCTTGTAGAATTATTCCCCCGAGTCCCCGACCCTGATTGGTTTCCTTATTCGTTAGGCTGATACAAAAATTGCTTTAACTTGCCCTCTTGGACTAGCTCCTCCAAATGATTCCACAAGGTTCTATAGTCTTCGGTGGTATGTCCCCACTCCTGGTGGTACTAACAATAAAGGCTTTGATTGCGCTTCGCGAGGTCTCCTTTCATCTTGTTTGGCCACCTAAAGTATGGCTCATTCTTGATCTTCTCCAAGACTTGATGTACTGGCTCTCGGAACACCGTATTAACCACCTAAGGAGCCGTAGATCCAGACTGCCCAACAAAATCCCTTCGAGGTCAGTTATTGTCATAGCGGTCTAACCTAAAATCCCTCCTCTCCTGAGGGATAACCTTAGCCTTTCCTTTTCCTTGCTGCTGATCCTCCTCAACCCATTATATTCGTCGATACGATCCATAAGCCAACGTACACTCCTCACCAGCTTCTTAGTTAAAGACTTCCTTAAATTGTGCTCGATGGGCAGACCGACCTTAAAAGTTCTTATAGCCACGTCATCAAAATCCCCATCGATCTTGTTAAATATCTCCCAGTATCTGTCCAAGTATGTTTTCAGGGCCTCCCCTTCTCGCATGGATAAAGGCAATAAAGAATCTAAGGGTAGAGGAACCCTACTGCACGTAATAAAACGTGAGCAGAATACCCTTGTGAGTTCCTTAAAGGAGCCAACAGAACCTACTGCCAGGCCGTCGAACCACCTTATTGCTACATGCCCTAAGCTAGATGGGAACACCTTGCACATTAAGGCTTCATTTCTGGAGTGTATAGTCATTCTCTGATTGAAATGACTCACATGCACCACAGGATCCGTTCGACTGTTGTACATGGTGATCGTGGGATCGGTAAACTGTCAAGGAAACCTCCCTCCCTCAATCCTACACATAAAGGTTGACCTGGAAATTTGGTTAAGTGTTCTACTTATAGCATCATTTCCCAAGCCTTTGGAAGATAATTTTTTGCGTCTGCGCTCATGATGGTGTTCCTTATCATATGAGAAAGACTCACTAGGAGGAGTCCTTGATCTATGCCTATAACTACCGTCCTCTTCACCATCAAAAGAGAGGTCAGAAATAGGAGGAGTTCGCCTTCTCTATTCGTGGGCAACTGCCTCTTTAAGTGATCGATCTCCCATTGCATGTCTTTTGCATTCTTTTCATGAGTAAGGCGGTTCCCACCTTGAGAATGGCTGTTAGCAATATGGATGGTGTGCACACTTCCCTCACGGTCCCTCTCCCATTCAAGACGGAGAAAATCATCTCCACGCTAGGACCCCATAGACTCTGCTTGGTTTGGACCTAAAACTACCATAACTGAACGTTAAACTCACTATAACACCAAAACTTCCCACAAACGGCGCCAATTGTAAAGACTGGATTTGAGTCCCTAGCCCAATAGATGAGTGAGCTTAAGCCTAAGAAGCCCAAAAACAATGAATTTATAGAGAGTGGGTTGGAAGAACTAGGCTTTAATGAGTTGGATGAACTAGGCTTTAATGAGTTGGATAACAAGTGAAATGGATTTCGGTGACAAGAAAAGGGAGATAAATTGATTCAAATTAAAGATAATCATCCTCGGCAAAATCTGAGGACATCAATTCTTCTATATTGATTCACAAGTTTGATTACAAATTCAACTCTTGATTACTACAGTGTTTTTCTTTTAGTTTTTTTTTTCTTTCTCCCTCTCTCAGGATGTCTCTCCTATTTTATAATATCTTTCCCTTTCATCTCTGCCCTCCACGTGTAGGTTAGATTATTAATCTTGATCCTTCTCACATCAGCACCTTCTTGAAGTCTTTGGGGAAGCAGCTGTAAGGCTGAAAACTACTGTTCAGGTATCACTTCCTCATTAATGCAGTCAGAGAGTTAGTTGCAAAGCATTCAATGTGGTGGTATAGCAGCCTTCTTTGAAGATATTTCCTAGCTTCCATTTGTCCTGTACGTCCACAGTGTGTATCCTTATTAGTAGAACTTCCTGAATCGTTATCCTAGATGACAGGTCACACACCTTGATCTTTGCTTCATTTAGCCGAGGGGACATTCCTCCTCGGATCACCTCCCTCAATTTTTATAGTCATAACTTGCTTGTGAGGCTCATAGTCTTACATTTTCTTTACTATTGGTCCACTTTCAGACAGTTGTGGCTCCTCGGACAAGGTCTAAGGCCCAATATACATATTTAGTCCTTTTGTCCCTACAGTTAGCCTACCATAAGTTCATATCGTGCCTTTTGCAATGAAGTATGTATGTTTCTTTGAAAATTATGAATGGTTAGATATATATGTATGTTTCTTTGAAAATTATGAATGGTTAGCCTACCATAAGTTCTACGTTAACAACATTTTTCATATTACTTTTACAACAAATTTTAAGTGGTAGGTTGTTACTAGGGATGACAATTTTACCCCACCTTGCCTTGTCCACCCCTCCCCGCTTCGACCTACCCAGGTCTTTCCCACCCCACATAGGTGGTGGGGTGAGATTTTAGCCCCCACTATGAGGCGAGGCAAGGATGGGTTTAGACATTTTAGCCCACCCCGCCCCTCCCCGACCTATTCCCACCTCACCATTATTTATAAGGACTATAATTGTAAATTTTCATAGCCTAAATTCCAACTATTTAAACAAATGAATCAATACTAACTTATTTAAATGCATGAATATTAAGATTTTTGCTTTTGTTGTAATATTGTCTTGTTAAACACTTTGATAATATTATAGCTAAAAATTAGTTTGATTTGATAAGATAAATTTATTTGTAATTTCAAGTATATTTATATTAATGAAATAAGTTTTGTTAAAAAAATTGAAATATTCATAAGGCAAACTAACATAAAGTAGAATTTTACAAGGCAGGGTGGAGCCTTGCGGGGCCCAAGGGGCTGGGAAGTATTTTCCATCATATTGTTGGATATATTTCAACAATTTACTTTGTGATTAAGCAAAAGAAACAACATACATATCTAAATATAAAACAATAACACAAATAGATATGATATGCAAAAATAATATAAGTATTGTATATACTATATAAGAAGAAATCTGCAAATAATTAAAAACTCACTGACCAAATGCATGAAGGATGAATGTTTCAAATCAAGTCTTGTGTTTAACACAATCTCCTTAAAGCAAATTTCGCCCTTCACACAATCTATGGTACTTTGAGACTCACGGATGTCTGCCTCCCCAGATAAAGTGATCTACATTACAGAGAAGAAGCACACAAGGTCCGTGCTCTGCGAACTACTCAATGTCTCTTTCTCTCTCTTTGACTCAAATGAATGCACAAAATATTTTCTCTCTATAAGAGTTTTTCTAAAAAAAATTGTTTTTCATGAATGAGAGACTGAAAATATACGTTACGGAACAAACACATTGTTTCAAAAATAACTGCTGTATACAAACTCACTGACTCAAAAAATAAAATAAAATAATAAAATATTATTATTAATTGGATAAGTGGACCCAGTCCACACATGCCTAAAGCCCAACCCAATATCTAGCCCAAAACTCATATACTCTATCATTTCCTATGTGGTACTCAATGATTCTCACCACTTTAATATCATATTCAAGTGGTCACATTAGGAGTCAATTTCTTATTCACTCCATACTATTTTTCCAACACATATGTGGCGAGGTAGGGGTGGGGTAAGACAAAACCATGCAGGGCGAGAGTGAAGATCCCAACCTTCAGCGCCTCCCTTCCCCATTGCTATCCCTAGTTGTTACCTGTTTTAATCTGAATTCACCGTTGAAATTATTTTTTTGCCCACCAACAAGTAATAACCTGTCACTAGAATTTATTGTGAAAATATTGTGGACATAACATTTCTTTTAATGTTAATACTATATATCTAAACCAATTATAAAATGAATCCATCAATTAGGAAAAAAAAACAAAAGTAGAAAAATATCACTAAATTACAAGGTAATTAGTGTCATGTTAAAGTTTGTTTTGAAACTATATAAAAAAATTGCACTTTATAATATGTGCTTGTATTCATTGCCAAAAAAATTAAGAAAAATGTTTTGATACCCCTTGCATATATCTAAACCAATTATAAAATGAATCCATCAATTAGGAAAAAAAAAGTAGAAAAATATCACAAAATTACAAGGTAATTAGTGTCATGTTAAAGTTTGTTTTGAAACTATATAAAAAAATTGCACTTTATAATATGTGCTTGTATTCATTGCCAAAAAAATTAAGAAAAATGTTTTGATACCCCTTGGATTTTGGTGTAATGGCACTTGCACTCTACAATTTTTCATTTTAGTCAATTTAATTCATAAATTTTACATGTGTCAAATTGCTATTTTTGTTAGCTCGTCGTTTAATAAACTAACTTCCTACTCATGTCATGAAGGTGGACAACAAAATTGCCAAACGTGCATTGGAACCGAAGTCATATATATGTTTAGATTAAAATTTATTGAAAAATTATTTCAATAATCATTTTAAAAAATGAATTTTTAAATGAAACGCATAAACGTGAATGGCTAATGAGAAAATGGAAGAAATAAGGGTTATGAATTTTATATCAAAACCCAAATTGAATTTCTCGTATTTTCATCCTAGAATTGCAAGTGAAGCTAGCAAAAACTAATCAAAGGGTTTTTTAGAAAAATTATAGAATCCCCAATCACACCTTCTGATTGCACAGAGCAATGATTCCTCCAAATTCTACTCCAAAAATCCAAATATTTCACATGTTTCAGCCTATAAATCAAGTTCAAGAAAACCACCAAAATTTGAGAAACATAAGATCCCTAATCACGCCGGATTTAGAGGATTTCAAAGGCTAGAGAATCGAAAAGCTTCAAAGAGAAAGTGAGACTGTTGTGGCAATTATGGATCAACAAATATGTGTGGGTATGGTCCTTGTTAACTGATACTTTATTCAACAAACTGAAGCTAAAATTTGAAGCTTTTCGATTATATGTTGTTAAATAATAATTTTCAGTTGAAACTCTAATCTCTTATTACATTTATCGTAATGTTAGCTTCTCGCACAAACACCAGAATATTAAATAAGGGTTAGAAAATATGAGACTAATTAACAGAACCAGTAAAATAAGTTTGATAGATGAGAGGAAACTTGTTGATAAAATCTGGCTCCTGCAACCTTCCTCAAGTTTCAATGGCAAGCTTTGGTTGTGTGCACTCACAAACCAAAACTTTGAAATCGTGTCAACTGTCAATGCCCAAAAGAATGAAGGACTTTTTTTGCTAAAGAATGAAGGGACTTGTGATAGATAAAAATAGAGTGGGATTTTTTTTTTTTTTTTTTTTTCTGGATTGATATTCGTTTAACTTTAGAACGGGAAAATACCTCTTTTTATATGTTCACTTAATTAAAACTTTAAAGGTGTGTTTGGTTGGAGTGAAAACAGAGAGAATGAAAAATAGGGGGAGGAAAATAGAGTGAAAAATGTTGTTTTCCACTGTTTAGTTGATGAAAGAAAATAAGAGAAACAGAAAATAGGAGAGAAAGTTTTCTCTCCTAAGCCCACTTTTTTTATCCTCCCAAATTTGAAGAAAAATGAGGAGGGAAAAGTGATGAGAAATGCATTTTCACAAATATCTCCACTTTATTACACTCACCTACCCCTCTCACTTTCCCACTATTATATAGCAAGGACATAATAATCAATTTATGTAAACTACATTTTTTATCCTCCTATTTTTCTCTCCAACTAAACACACATGAGAGAAAACTAAATCTTTTCTATCCTCTTACCTTTCCATCTTTCTTCTAATTTTTTATCTTCCAATTTTTTCACTCCTCCAACCAAACGGACCGAGAAGTTGACAAAAATAACTGTATAGTACGTATTTTTCCTTCTTGATTGCCTTGTCTCCAATAATTACGTAGGATATTGAGGAAATTGCCATGAATTGGGGATTGCTGAAGCATAAAGGGAAGTGCTCATTTTACATGATTGCATAATGGGAAAAATGTAAAAATCGTGGACCAGCGGATAGTGGGATTAGGTGAGTAGCCATTTCTTTATGTTCATTTGCCAGTCGCCTTGTGTCAAAACAAGGTGCATTAATTAGGTTGTCTAGAGCATCTTCAATAGATTAGTCAAAATCATTTTTTGGAAAGCAAACTCAGAAATCAAGTTCGAGGAGCAATAATTAGGTTGTTTAGAGCATCTCCAATAGATTAGTCAAAATCAGTTTTTGGAAAGTAAACTCAAAAATCAACTCCAACAGATTCTTTAAAAGCAAAACTTTTCCAAGTATATTTTTAAAGTTGTTACAATAGTTTTATTGACCTAGAGAATTTTGTAGCAACTCCAAATCATTATTTTATCTCAAAAAACATACCCAACCGAATAAAAAACTATTCTTTCTCTCTCATCCAATCTCTTTTCATTCTCTATTGTTTTCTCTTGGTTTCCTCTTTCCTCCCTTTCTCTTTCTTCCTCACAAGAACTTTCTCTCTTCTTTATCTCAACGGCTACAAAATGCAGAACACAATCCAAACACAAAAACAATTTTTCTCATAATCCAAATGAAATCAAAAAAAAATAAATAAATAAATAAAAAAATAAAAAAGAGAAAAGAGAGAGACCCATCTGGTTTTTGTTCTCCACCAGCTCTCTCTCTCTCTCTCTCTCTCTCTCTCTCTTAAATGAAATTTTTCATATTATGAACTATGGTTTATGATGGTTTGTGGAGTCGTAAAATTATGCAAAAGGTATATGGCGAGAAATTAACTATGTACTATCAAGAGTACAAGAAGTAGAAAAACAAGAAAAAAAGTGAAAACAGAGAGAGGAGAAAGAGGAAGAGCTGGGTGTTCTGGAGCGAAGTAGAAAATCAAAAACAAAAGTAAAAAAAAGAAAAAAAGTGAAGATTGAGAGAGGAGTGGGTATATGTGTGTGGAGGAGAAAAAACAAGAGAAAAAAAGAAGAAAAAAGAAGAGAAATGTATGGATGAAAAAAAATAAAGAGAAAAAGGAAAAATAAATAAAATATAACAAATCAAATTTGAGAAATGCTACCACAATATTTTCACAATAAATTATAAATGTAGGGGTAAAAGGCCCAATGCCAGACAATGGGCCGTGGGCCTGACCGAAGAGACCCGTACGTCCGAGGACAACAAATCTTGAGGAATGTGCCTAGTCTAACTCATTTATGAAGTTAAGTTATGTGGAAAAAAGACTGGTCCGAGGAGACTTGCCTGTTTAGATTATCAAAGGGATGATCTAGATGAATGCTCCAATATCGATCCTGGCATTTCTGGAGAATCTCCTAACTTATGTAGGCAAAAAGGACAGGTGGCAATGATCAAATATTAAGTAAAACGCTGCTGCCACCGCATTTATAATCTTGCAACTAACATCATGGCCGCATTAATGGGGAAAAGACGTCTGTACAGTGGCCCTGGTCCTTTACAACTACCATGTAAAGGCTTTAGGGGAAGGTTGATGGGACAAGTATCAAGGAGGAACTACCAAACTGGCACGTGAGAAGAACTGGCATATAAATAGAGCTTAAGGCAAGAAAAAGGGGGACATTGAATGATCCAGAGAGAAAAGGAGAAAAGGCAAACAAAAAAGCATCAAAGAAAGAGAAAGAAAAACACAAAGGGAATTGCCCATAAAGGCTCCTCGGACCGAGTCGAGAAGAACCCAATATAGTTCCAGCATTTCGTCTTTATCATGTTGATCATAACTAGATTTGGGCCATCAACCAGCTCATTCCAACCGAGTTTACTTGGCCCACTCTCTTACAAATTCATTGTAAGGATATCGTTCACTTGTTGGGTCAAAGTCCATCTCTCTTGTAGACCCAAATTGTAAATTGTGTCCTTACAACAAGTGATAGATTTTTATTAGCTAATATTGGTGAGTAAAAAAATAATTTTAATAGTAGGTTCAAATTAAAACTAATAACAACTTACCACATATAATTTTTTTAAAAAGTATTGCAAAAATGTTGTAGATATTACACTTCTCATTAAAATTAGATAATATTACAACTCATTACATCATTGTAACAAGTGCTCAATGATATTTTTTAAAAAGAAAAAAACATTATTGGAAAATTTAAAAATATTACTGTTGGAAGATTAAAAAATGTAGATGTTAAGAATTTGAAAAATATAACCATTATGAATGAAGGAAGGAAGATTAAAAAAAGAAAAAAAAATAAATAATGAAGAAATAATATTTAATGAAATAGAGAAAAGATAAAAAATCTGTTGAAAAGTGTATTTGAAAAAAGTAAGTAGGTAAAAGGTAAAAGTCACTGTTTATTCTCCAAACAGTACGAAAATTTGGAAAGGCAGTTGAAGAAACTTTGAGAGCAATGCTCCAAGCACTCATAAAGTGGATGGGCCCCACACATGAGTCCTACCCACTTTGTGCCTAGAGCAGTACTCTAGGACTACCTAAGTTTTTCCCTTAAATGAGAACAACTGTCGTTATTTTCCAAATTTGAAGCATTTAATGGATTATTTTTTCCTAATTGTATATCATACAGAATAGTTCTCAATCACAAAATAGATGTTTTTTTTTTTGTCATTTATAGTTCTATCAACCCCGGCCCTATATCGATTGCAAAAACACAACAATCATTCAACCTACAAGACACCAGCCTGACAAGTTGCTAAATTCTTTTGCTTGTGAATGTAAAAATGTGTTATTTATGTTTCAACAGAACACCAAGGAAGTAAGAGCATTCACATTCCGTATTTGCAAGAAATTCTATTTTACTATCTTAAAAAGCTACTTTATCATTTGTACCATACTATTTTACAACACATCCAACACCCCAACTTTTATTTTCCTATTCTACTCATTAAAATAATATATTTACACATTAAAATATATAACCAACAAAATGTATCCCTCTCAGAAAAACCCAGAAACCCTACTTCAAAAAAGAAAAACCCAGAAACCCACCTTGCCACCACCATGCCACCGGCCAGCAACTACCACCACAACCAAACTCACCACCAACAACAACCACAAGAAACAACCACTAAGAGGAAAAGAAACACAAAAAATTGCCAAAAACCACCACCTCCGATCGAGGAAATTGCCAAAAAATTGCCAAGAAACACAAAAAATTGCCAGAAACACACCAAGAGAAAAATCCACTTCAAACCCACGATTGAGGAAATCACTTCAAACCCACGCCGACTTGCCGATCTCCATAAGCCACCGATCAGCCCTAAGCCACCGATTAGCAATCCACGCTGCCGATTTGAAACCCAGGCCGTCGAAAATACGCTATCACTGATTTGAAATCCATGCCGTCGATTTGAAACCCATGCCATCACTGCCGTGAGAGAGGGTAGATGAGAAAACAGAAAGAGAGAGTTGAGAGAGAAAGAAAGAAAGAAGACGTCTCAGAGAGAGAGAGAGAGAGAGAGAGAGAGAGAGAGAGAGAGAAAATAAAAGTGATTAAAAAATTTATACAATATTGCTACAATGCCATTCTACAATATTGTAAATTTTTTTACAATTGTTTCCATTTGGCAGTCCGAATGCTGAGCTCCTTTGGGCCTGGAATGCCAAATTTTCCTTACATTTGGCATTTTCCAAGCCTAGTGCGGATGCTCTAAGTGTCCAGATGCATTGGTAAAGAAAAGAACATAGCCTGATGCTATAATATTCACTTCTTTTTTACCCATGAACAAATCATATAGCTTCCAATTTTGTACAATTGTACCCAAAAGAAAAGGTCACCATGTAACAACAAAGAAACTAATTACATATAACATATGTATGTAAGGGGGGAAAAAGAAAAAAGAAAAAAGAAAAAAGAAAAAAATAAAATAAAAGCCCTTTCTCTAGCAGAGGAGCCGGGAAAATATAGATCGGTTAGTGACCATCAAGACAGGGACTTGGGCCAAGCCCACTGAATAGGCTCAACGAGTAGGACCAAAACTTGTATACCTATTCAGATGGATGTCACAATTCAACAACAGTTGGACCAAAGTTCCAGCTCAAAGTTGAAAAAAAAAGTAAATAAATAAAGTCTTGGAGCAATTTCATAAGTATCTTCACCTGTCAAATCCGCATTCAAATTTCAATGCATAGCATGTACATGAATTTTGGATCGGGTGCAAAACCATTCACTATTGTTCTTACATAATTTTTTTTACTATTTTTAATTTTAATTTTTTTATTTAAGTGCTGGAATTGAAAGTTGCTTAGTTGTTTTTTTTTTCAATTTTTAGCGTGTGATTGACATTGGCTTCAAAAATCAATTTTTCTTTTACTATTTAGCTTATTTTTCTCATTCAAGGGTGACATTATGTACTGGCCAAGGGTACAAATGAGCCTCTTGACCTGGAAATTTATATATATATATATGTATATAAATTCTTTTACAAAAATTTTTTTAACTCCCATAAAATAAATATTTGAATACCTTGACCATAAATTTTGTTTAAATCTAGCAAAAATAAATTTGAATATAATCATTTTAATGCTATTTTCACAATAGAGGGTAAGTAACAAGTAGTAACTAGTTTTTATTTTAATCTACAATTGACATCACTTTTTACCTTTTTTTTTTTTTTTTTGCTAATATATCACTTTTTTTTTTACCTACCTTTAACAACTTGCCACTTATATTTTGTTATGAAATTTTTGTGCAAGCGTTGTGTCAACAACACTACTCTTAAAATATTTAATTTTATAATAAAGAAAAAAATGTTTCAAATTTTTGCTCATTCGTTAAAAATAAATAAACATTCTATTTGGGACTTTGGCTTACTTTTCTGTTGACAACAAAATGAAATTGTTTTTCTTTGCACTTTTCTTCCTCATCAGCAAAAATTACATTACCATTCCAACCAACTGTTCTACATTTGTATTTGTGATTTCTTTCTTCATTCTCTCTATCTCTCTTTCTCCAATCTATGTTTTCTTAGCTTTTATCTTTGTTTGATCAAGTAGTTTTCTTAGATTTTATCTCTATTTCCTTCAATTCTAAGAGAGTGATCATGTGTATGGTTAAAAAACCGTACATTTCAAAAGCAAAATTTTATATTAGTTTTTTTTTTCTTAGTTCACATTTACTCCTAGTCCCACTCCTAGGTTTGTTGCTATTCTTCTTTATCGTATATTTTTGTCTAATAAATATTACATATAAATATAATAAGTTATTATGCATTTAATGGTTGTTGTCTCATTGATCTTTAAACTATTAATAAATTTTTTACACTATTACACGATATAGTTGTATTGTGTACTAAATTGTATTTATTTTAGATATATTGTATATAATATGGAAGTTATATATACAAAAAAAAATTATATTATATTTTTTAATCACTCCCATGGCAAATTCCTAGCTCCGCCACTACTGACCCCCCCTAGAAAAAAATCTTGGAGTCGTCACTGGTCTCATTGCATTTTTTAGTACTATTTATAGGCCTCGCCGTCTCACTGTACTATTTCAACTACTTTTTATTTTATCTACAGTACTTTCAGTAAAAAGTTTTCAGTTTTAGTTTAATAAGCTATTCTCAAACTGACACTTAAGCTTAATCCTTGATAGATATTGCATTGGCAATATTGCCCTGATCTCAGTCAGCCTTCGAATTGGGATTTAATATTACAAGACATGCTATCTTGAAAAGCACATCCTAACTTCACATCCCCTCAACTGACCCGAAGGATTATAAAGCCATTAGGACATCCCCATTTCATATGGAAATGCCCACCAACTCCACCATTTGTTGCTTATAATAAACAGTAATACCACCCTCCATGATCACAAGAAGTATAGTTTGATCAATCCCATTACCATTACTATGCGTTTATTACCTCACAAACAACATTTTTAACTTAATCTTCACAGGATTAAAGATCTACCTCCATAGATTGGTTCCTGATTTAGAGGACAAAATGGGCAAATGCCATTTTCGTGCAAAAAAAGTGACATTTTGCCCCATTTTCCAAACTAATTAGGAAAATGCCTCTTTTTTGTAATTCGATTTTCTAAAAATCAAGTTTAAAAAAAAATTTCCTGGAGTCCTATAACGTCGTTTCAAGAAGCCTATAGTGACGTTTTCAGGGCCTATAGTAGCGTTTTGTAACTTGATCTTCATGAACTCGAGTTATAGGCAAATTTTTTTAATTTTTTTTTACCTATAACTCAAGTTCATGGAGCTTGAGTTTCAAAATGTCACTATAGGTCCTGAAAACGTCACTATAGGCTCCTTAAAAACGCTGCTATAGGGCTTAACTCGATTTTGAGAAAAATCGAGTTTCAAAAGAGAGATATTTCCCTAATTAATTTGAAAAATAAGGTAAAATGCTGAATTATTTTTTAAAAAATGACATAAGCTAATTTTGTCCCTGATTTAGACTAGGTTTGTTTTTTTGTTCATATATCCCAAAAGATGCCAAAACACCAAGCTTTAGTTCTTGCTAGAGGCTAGAGGCTAGAGGCTAGAGGCCTGGTTGTGATTACTCCTTTCTAAATTTCCTCCACCAGCAAAATAAAATGTTGGATTATGAAATTTAAGAGGAGTGGAAAATTAGATTGGCCAAAAACAAGTTATGTGGAACATAAAAAAATTGAGATATTTTTTGCTTTACGTGGAAAAAAAGAACCTGAGATGGGCAGTTGCAGGGTCCAATATTTGTAGGTCCCATACTAAATATCTTTCTCCAATGTGTGCTTAAGTAAAGCACATTATGTGGCCTAGTTTTTAGCCACTGAGCACCTAGAAGAAGCATTGGAACCCGAATCAACATGTGCTTGCCACGTGCGCAACCTTTCAAACCAAATTTTATCTCTTCTTGTCCTTTCCTTTCCATCGTGCCATTACCGACTCTAGTCTCTCCTCTTGGTTCAAGTGGGAAATTATATGGTAGTTTTTGGGTCACGGTAGTCCTAGTCCATCACTTTTTCTTTTTTTTTTTTAATAATAATTTGATAATTATAATAAGAGTTATTTGAATTTTAAATATTTTGAAAAAATTGAAAAGTACCAAATTTGACAAGATAATCTATCACTTATAAATAGCATTTTAAGAAAATATAATTTAAGTAACTCAAGTATATGATTTTCAGTAATATTTTAACTTTAAGAATCTAAGGATTTTAAAATTGTAAAAAAATTCAAATGTCCCATATTTCTAGATTGGAGATACTCATTACACGTTATTTTTACTAATAAAATTGTCTTTTATTATATCTCATAAATTCTTTGGTCATGGGAAAAGACAAGATTTATTCCTAAAACTATGACACAATAAAATATTAAAAGGTATAAAAGTTATTTTTCAAATTTTTGTAATATTATTCAATTTGGAATATTTAAATTTTAATAATTTAATAAACCTTTTTTTAGAAGAATAATTTAATAAACCTGTATAATAAAAATGACAGAAGTTTTATTTACAAATTAATAAGTCAACAAGGAGTTAATCCAATGCCTTTTTTTGTGATGCATTTACCAAGGCACTCTTGAGCAACTTCAATTAATAACTTTCATTTTTTTTCTTCATGCATTGATAATTTTTCAATTAAAATTTAAATCAATGCGTTGTCTCAATGAGGGTTTGAGTATATAGATAATATTTTTTTCAATTAAGGACAAAATTTAACTACAAATAAGCTATAACCTTACTCAATATCTTTTTATTGGAGGTGAATTTTGACAAATTCATCATTGGATTACATCTTCTTCTTATAAACTCCATACTTGCAAAATTTATTAAAAATTAAAGATCAATAGCTATGTCATCAATAAATTGATTAAATTACAAGTTTTTGTAGTTTAAAACTTTGCATAAAATATAAATTTATACATCAAATAGTAAATAGTATCTAATTGACACAAAATTTGACAAATATATTAAGAAAGTAAAGAACATGCAATTGAAAATACTTTGTCCTTATAAATGTATAACTAATTTTGTAACTAAACTTTGTCCTTATAAATATATAATCAAAGAAAAAGAAATACTTGACTATCTATAAATGTTAAAAACTTAAAATACTACTAAAAATTATAATAAAAAAATGAAAAACAAATAAAAGATCGTTCTGAAAGAAACAATGACTTTACAATCAAAAAAAAAAAAAAAAAAACAATGACTTTGGAATTTAGATGCTTCAAATTCATCCAATAATAATAAACTCATACTTCCACTTGCTGAGTTGGCGAAACATCATTGGTTACAAATCGCCAAATACCAAAAACCCAAATGTACTCGATACCAACCCCAAGCCCATATATTAACAATAAAATCCTCTGTAAATAGCCGCATTACTAGTTCTTTTATTCGCATAGACAGTCAAGTGAAGTCTCGGACACAAACCCAAAACCCCTCTTACAAAAAATAAATCTTATGGTATCCAAAAACCCGAACCCGACTGAGAGCTTTTACTTGGATCCGAACGGAATGGCTTTACCCGGACTCGGACCGTTCGCTACGACCACCGCCACTAATGCTACAACAACCACCACAACGGCGGCGTCGACTACGAGTTCGGCGGAGGATCTGAGTAAGAAGATCCGAAAACCCTACACTATGACCAAGTCCAGAGAGAGCTGGACCGAGCCAGAGCACGACAAGTTCCTCGAAGCTCTTCAACTGTAAGTTCTAGCTCGTTCTTGTTCTTCAATTCAATTCAAATGCCTTGTTTTTTTTTTTTGGTTTCGAAATCGGAGTCGATTACAGTGTGTAAAAGGAGCGGAGTGGAAGGGAGATGGTGAATTAGTTGGTTGAGTTAGTGGTTTTTAGGTTAATGTTTGGTTGCCGAGAAAGTGTTGTGAAGAAAATTGAGATTCGACACTTCGGAGTAGTTAGCTAGGGAATTCAGGGTTTCTAGCTCTTTATTTATTTATTTATCTTCAATGCCTTTTTGTTTCAAAATCGGAGTCAATTAGGGAAACGATGAATTGATTGGTTGAGTTAGTGGTTTTTAGGTTATGTTTGGTTGCCGAGAAAGTGTTGGGAAGAAAATTGAGATTTGACATTTCGGAGTGGTTAGCTAGGGAATTCAGGGTTTCTAGCTCTCTTTTTTTTCTTCAACGCCTTTTTTGTTTTGAAATCGGAGTCAATTACAGTGTGTGTATGTGTGAGAGTTTATGAAGGAATGGAGTGGAAGGGAAATGATGAATTGATTGGTTGAGTTAGTGGTTTTTAGGTCATGTTTGGTTGCCGAGAAAATGTTGGGAAGAAAATTGAGATTCGAAATTACGGAGTGGTTAGCTAGGGAATTCAGGGTTTCTAGCTCTTCATTTTTTTCTTCAATACCTTTTTGTTTCAAAATTGGAGTCAATTACTCTGTGTGTGTGTGTGTGTGTGTGTGTGGAAGGGAAATGATGAATTGATCGGTTGAGTTAATGGTTTTTAGGTTATGTTTGATTGCCAAGAAAGTGACGGAAAAGAAAAATGAGATGCAAAATTTCGGACTGGCTAGTTAGGCCCTAGCTCATTCTTTTTCTTCAATGCCTTTTTGTTTCGAAATTGGAGTCAATTACAGGTGTGTATGTGTGGGAGTTTGTAAAGGAACGGAGTGGAAGGGAAATGGTGAATTAATGATTTTTAGGTCATGTTTGGTTGCCGAGAAAGTGTGGGAAAAGAAAAATGAGATTCGAAATTTCAGAGTGGTCAGTTAGGGAATTCAGGGTTTCTAACTCATTCTTTTTCTTCAATGCCTGAAGTTCTTCATAATCTGAGTTAATTACTGTGAGGTTTTATGAAGGGGCAGAATGGAGGGGAAATGATGAATTAATTGGGTGAGTATAAATGAAAAAAAAAATGAGATTTGAAATTTCAGTATGGTCAGTAATTCTGGGTTTTGAGTGTAAAAGAGTTGTAGGATGTGTGTTTGGTTGCTGAGAGAATGTGTGGAAAGAGAATGATTGGGATTTGAAAGGAATTCGGGGTTTTTGAGATGGCTTTGGTGGAAGAGAATTTTACTTTGTGTGCAGTTGACTGGTAACAAAATGAGTCAATGTTTTGCCCTGAAATTTGATATCTTTTTATTTTTAATAATTCAATAGTTGGGGAGAGGAAATCTGAACCCTAGACACCTTTGTTGGAAATCTAAGAGGTGCCAATTGAGCTACAAGGCACTTGGCATGCATATATTATTTTTATTTTTTATTTTTGTTTTGTATTTTGTTTTTAAGACGTGGAACCTCAACAAGGCAAGGGCCTTTGGACCCACACTGGGCAGTAAACCGCAGATACTTGACCCCACTTGGCATTTGTATTTAGATTCATGAAAGCTAAATCTTTACCATGAAATGGACACTCTTCATTTCAAAGTAAATAGAGAGGATCCTAATCATATGGCGGACAGAGTATTTATGTGACAAGTTTTTTGATTATTTGATAGTAAAAGAAGAAATACGAAAATGTAGTGCCACAGGCCTTGTAGCTCAACTCGTACTTCTTTTGTTTCAAACGGAGACGTACAGGGTTCTAATCCCCCATTTCCTATCAAATGATCATAAAACAAGCATGAAAATGTGGTGATTTCTTTAAGAAACATTCACTAAAATTTTATATTTAGATGGCCTGTTTCAAGAATTAGAATGTACATTAACCCAATTTATATCTCTAAGCACAAGAAGACAATGTGAAACAAAAATAATACAATAGTTGTCACCGTTTCATCCTCAAAATCATTAAAAAGGAAAAAATATTTATCAAAAACTAATTTTGAACCTTAATTTGAAACACCTGAAATATATTTGTAGTTTCAAAAAAATAAAAAACATGATTTGTAGTTTAATTGTATGCTTTTATTCCTAATTTCTGAATTATTCCCTGATATTGTTATGTTCCTTCATTGTATTCAGCTTTGACCGTGACTGGAAAAAGATTGAAGCATTTGTTGGGTCTAAGACAGTTATACAGGTAATCTCAAATGCAGAATTCCCATTTTGTATGCAAATTGTTCATACCATTGTATTTACATGCTTTATGTTTGTTGTTATCTAGATCTGGATTATTCATTTACTCAGTAATCCAGTTTAATTTCTTTCTTTCTTTTCATTAATTTTTTTTTATAATTATTATCATGTTTTTTTGAGTCAAGAAGATGAAGGGGTAAGGAGGTCTTCACTTCTGCTCATGTGTAATTCTGAGCCTCACTTTTCTACTTCTGTTTGTCTATAATAACATCTCATTGTTGAAAATCATTTGTCAAGGGTAAAATTTTCTTCATCTGTTATTGATTTTCCATCATGGTTCTCTCTCTCTCTCTCTCTCTCTCTCTCTCTCTCTCACACACACACACAGTGACACATGCACACACTTTGTAGTGTCCACTGTCTCATAGGTTTTCTGTTTGTGAATATGATTATATGATGCTTGTACACTTCCATTGAGCTGGCACTTGGAATAATAGAATTAGAGTTGAATAATTGTTTTGGCCTGAATTATTTGCTTAGGAATTTGAAGCATGCTCAAGCTTCCTTCTCTTATTGCTGTCAATTTACGTTATAGTGAATAATATGTTATATGAAGTTCATGGAGAATTTATGATTTTCCTTTGGCTGGTGAAAGACAATGCAATTCCCAATTTCTTGTTTAACTTTAATAACTGCATTTGTAATTTTATCTGTTAAGAAATATCTTAATAATTGAATTGAAAACATTTTTTATGTTTAGCTTTTTGAATGTCATTTCCTGTGATGTTCTGTAGGAATTCATTATAATGTGTCAAAAGTTGCTGAGGCAACAAATGTTTCTATGACTTACCTGATGCAGTTATTGTAATTTCCTTACATTTAATTCCTTTATTAATGAATGCAAATACCCACACGAACGGCACCTTTTGCAGATACGGAGCCATGCACAGAAATACTTTCTGAAGGTTCAGAAGAGTGGGACAAGTGAACATTTACCCCCACCTCGGCCAAAAAGGAAAGCTGCTCATCCATACCCTCAGAAGGCTTCAAAAAATGGTCAGCACAGTTCATTTCTAGTATGATTATTGTTATAACACAAACTTAGTGCAATCCCTGACTCACTAATGCCATATTTGTCAGCTCCAGTACTCTCACAACTGTCGGGGTCTTTTCAAACATCATCTGGTTTGCTTGAATCTGGGTATGTCTTGAGTCCTGATTCCCCTTCAATGCTTAGGAGTCCTATTACTAGTGCTGGTGTGTCTCCCTGGACAAAGAACACTGTGCAGACAGTTAATGTATCACATGGGACACAAGGTTTGGTTCTTACAAATTTGAATTTCTCTAAAATCAACCTGATCTCTAGTCTATGAATGGATGATCATCAAATCTTTCACAAAATTTTCATTTAAGTGGTACGTGTTTCCATGTAATGTTTACTTTACAGGGCCAACAGTGGCAAATAACAGTTGCAGTAGCACTGAAAGCACTCCAAGAGCACAAGCCATTACTGAATCAACCGATAAAGGGAATCATAATCATCCAT
The DNA here is from genome assembly GCA_033629205.1 of Lithocarpus polystachyus. Classification (NCBI taxonomy): domain Eukaryota; kingdom Viridiplantae; phylum Streptophyta; class Magnoliopsida; order Fagales; family Fagaceae; genus Lithocarpus; species Lithocarpus polystachyus. Next base: position 14,518,936 of record CM066170.1, read on the forward strand.
TGAGAGGTGAGCACTTTAATTCCTTGTAGCTGTATTCTTTCTTTGTAGAAAAGTTCTGTTACCTAAGTGGATTCAATAGTTTAACTGTGGTTTTGATTTTCTTCATCTTGGAGGTGAAATAAGTTCATGGAAGATTATGGAAGTGTATTTGTATTATAAGATCGGCTAGAGAGTGTGACCATGGGTTCAAAACCTGTTGCGTGCTGCCTAACTTACCATCAGAAAGGGGTGAAAAACATTTTTATGAATGCTGGAAATTCTAAATTTCCAAAATGCAAACGTGGCTATTTTCCTAATTATCTATACTGAACACTTCAATGTGTTTGCAAATATGACATCGGTGTCTATGTTTGGGGCTTACCAACCACTGGCAGGTCTATGTGCCTATATCCTACAAACCAAAATGATTAAATTCCATACTTGCCGGACAATGTTTATAGTATCATCACTTGTTTACAATCAAAAAATTAATCATATCTATTTTATAAAAAAAAAAAAAAAAAAATGTAGCTTGCAGCATTTCATTCTTTCTATATATTTAAGTTGAAGAACCAGTTGTCATTGTGCTGAATACTGGATTTATTGGAAATATAGTGCTAAAAGTTTCGTGTGTGGTCAACTATGAAACCAGTTGTCATTGTTTTCTTGAAGTTGAATGTTGTATCGACAACCACTGGTCTTATTCTCTTTTTATGCATATTAGTATGGGGTTACTTTAGGCGTGTGCCTGTCATTTTCTAGTTTCTGTCATTTAATGACGATGATTACTTATAAAAATGACGGGTTTAGTGTATGAAAGGCAGGTTATTATGTAAACATATTCTAATGCCCTTTTGTTTGATGCAGTTCTGCCTGATTTTTCTCAAGTATACCGCTTCATTGGCAGTGTCTTTGATCCAAATGCTTCTGGTCATCTGCAGAAGCTAAAAAAGATGGACCCTATAGATGTTGAAACGGTATGTAAACGTATATCATGTTGATCAATAGTTACATACAATGTCATTTCTTGGTTATGAAAGATGCTTCTTAATTTACTTCTGGCACTTCTATTGTAAGTGCGTGTGTTGCAATTTAACTGCACTGAGTGTGCTTTGCTTTGAGATCAAGAAATGCTTTTCCCTTGACCTATGTGTGCTTTTAGCAACACTGCTAAATCATACAATTCTATAAATAAAGTTATGCTTTGAAAATGACATGTATAATTATTTATTCACATCCTTGGTTCTTCTCCAGGTGATACTGTTAATGAGAAACCTCTCCATTAATCTGTCAAGCCCTGATTTTGAGGAACATGTAAGTGCCCAATTCACTGAGCTTTTAGTTTTATAGTTGGAAATATTTGAGCAATCTGCATGATGTACCAACACTGGTAAAATACCCTTTGTGATATGACTTGAGCAGGGGTCTTAGTCCCACTTTGGCTAGCAGCCCAAAGTTTAATTCTAGCTGTGTATGAAACTGTAACATTTGAGGTTAGCGGCTTGCTTTTGATCAATTATTCTTTGGGCTTGTCAATTTGCTGGTTACTTTTATGCTTTGAATTTTGATATATAAGTTAATGATTTTTTTTTTTTTAGGTTTTTGCATTAATGAGTTAAAAACTGACAAATCATGGTATAATAGTAGTCATCTGACTCTGTATTCAGCTAGCTTGCATGAGAGTAAACCTTTCTTTGAAATTTTAGACTTTGCTACATTAATTATGTTGCATGATATTTATAATGGTCCAGTAAAATGACTTCAGTATCCACCGCAAAACAATTGCATTCCGATTTATTATGCTGGAATAACAAAATTATAGACAAAGAATGTAAGGATGGATTAGAATACCTGATTACAATATGCAGGCTTATTAAACAAATTCGATTCTAATTTTCAGGTCCTATGACATAAGGACAGATAGGAAAAACTTTTACCATCACTTATGCATTTAGCAAATATTGGATTTTAGATTGTGGGTGGTTTATGAAAGGATTTAGTGTGTATATAGTTTAGAGTTCAAGGAAAGGTACTTATTAAAAAAAGGGTTTAAAGTAAAATTGTGCCAAAGTCGAAGAAAACCGATTCCTGGACTTTTCTAACGATTATCTTTTGTTGTTATGCAGAGAAGGTTGCTTTCATCCTACGAGATTGATACAGACACAACTAATTATGGTAATGCAGAAAAAGCCTTGTACAAAGATCAACCCGAGACTGTTGCTTAGCTTGGCTAAAAAAATGAGATAAAGAGTTTTGTTCTTACGTTGTTGGCTGTGCTTACTTTTCATTAGTTTTGGCACAACCAATATCGAAATTACCAGGGGAAAGGGCAACAACCAGACAAGCACCCAAAGTTCATAATTTTCAATAACAGTCCTACTGCACTGGTGTGTGACTAGTAATGTCTATAGTGAGGCCATTGGCTACATCGTTTAATAATATTATTTACTATTATCATGTCATGTATATATATCTTTAAAGGAGGAAAAAAGGTATACATAGTGCGGGAATGTATAGGTATTGATCTTGTTTTCTGAAGGTTATTTCTGTACAGTGTTGTTTATTGTTGTAATCAAAGTTTTGACTTGATTAATGCACTAATACTGTGCTATATCTTAGCGTATGCCAGTGTAATCCACTTTTTGAAAGGTAGTTATTCTCAATTTGCCTTGTTTAAAATCTTGATTGTTTATTACCGTTGCAATGCATATATGTCTTGTGGACACCAGAAAGTCTGCATACTGCATTCATACTTGGCTTGATATACACATCTTGTCATCAGCATTTCAACCTTAAACCGGACATAGCCATATTAAACAGGTCGAGTTGGAATTTATCAGATTCAGCACAAAACCATCTCTACTGTAGCTAATTAATCTGAACATTATACCTAAGAATGTGTGGGAGGTCTACTTATATACCAGACGTCGTAGAAACCCGATAGAATTCTCAACAAATGAAATATGATATATAACCAGAATGCTAAAATTAAAAGATGAAAATATCAGTCGTTCCTTAACTATTGAACTATATTCCTTTCTTCCTTGTATAGCCCCCAGCTATTTACGATATGCTAATCACAAAAGTTAGCCTTTTGGCACTATACGTCTATTACTACCTACATCAATAATAAACCCTATTGATTGTATATCCACAAAGTAGTTGAGAACCATGTAGACAATACGAAAAGCACTGCGAGTATGGTCTATTGTCTATACCAAGATCCCATGTTAACCTGTGTGCCAAAGGTACCTGGACCAGGGCCACTTCCAGTAAACAATTGCATCTGCCTTGCCCTCAGTTCCTCCTCAAGAAGAGCATCACACCTCCTGTGATTATTATCTCTACCAAGACGAGGATCTAAATACACAACGGAGAACAAAATCAGTTCAGAGAACTCATTATTATTTTAATTTAATTCTGAATGACTTTAACCTGAACATGCATAAGTAAGATACCTATATGGTAATGATTTGGCATTCCAAGGCCTCCATAGTTTTGTTGCTGATAGGTTGGACAGAGATCTGGCATTGGGTTCAGGTCTTGACCATAAAAAGCCATTTCATTGATGGACAAATGAGGTGTTACTCCTGTTGGAAGTCCATTTAATAGGTGTGGAGGAAGTTTGCCTGGGATGGACTGCTGCAACAGCAAATGATTAACAGGTCTTGGCTCACCATAAGGGTGCTGGAAAAGAAATGGAAGCATATTTGTTGAGCCAAAATGGTAGGGTGGATGATTGCAAGGATAGGACTCTGACTTCTTGGAATTCCTCCTAGAATTTAGATGAGTTAGAGCATCTGGAGAATGGAAAGATGGCCTTCCCCTACAAGGCGGAGTGTGATGAAACTGTGAGTAGGACTGTTGTGCATGCAAAGTGTGCTTAGAGGTCTCCAAGCCTGTTAAACCATTAGATTTGCAGTGGACATTAGGACCGTCCAAATGCAGTTGAGAAGAATTTTCCTCACCGAGGGTGACATTTATATCAGATAGCTTCTCAGCATTATGAACTGGGGAACTTGAGCCAAACAAATCAGCTTTGTCTAAATTATCAGACAAAAGCCTGAAGTCATCAACTGTAATCAGACTGTCCTCATCAGGCAATAACCAGGAGTAGTCAAAAGTCATCAAACTCTCCTCATCAGGCAAAGAAATTTCAATGGTTGAATCAGATTTTTCATCGAAGTCAATAATAGGATTAGGTTTCAACCCCTGTTTAGGTTGGAATTTTGATCCAGTTTCAGCCAGAATATCATCAGAGACCAGTGCACCTTCTTCAACCATTTGATGAGCAAATTCAGAAGAACATATTACGGGGCTTTTGATTTGATCAGATCTGACATTAAAGTGCTGGCAAATAAATAAAAAAAATGGTCAATGTCAGACTATTTATATAGATCATCCTTCAAAAACTTTAAAATGGTCAATGCTAGAAATTTATTTTTCAGGAAAAGAAATAATGTTAAAGCTGGAAACATTGCGCACATTTAAGAAGGCTGTATTCTAAGATGACTAACAACTTCAATGATCAGCTTCTTCTCCTCCTGGAGCTAAGGGGGAGTGGGTATAAAAGCAATGTAGACAAGTATGACAAGAAGTTAATGCTCTTATTTAATGCAAGAAGTATTGAAATATGTATCATGTTTATTTGTTATGTTTCTATTCTCATTTTTATGATTTTACCTCTCTAATATAATGTTTCCATGTCAAATATTAAAAATATTAGCCCCTAGAATTATGCCTTTTTGAGTTGAGTTGCCAACCCAATTTAGAATTATGCCTCTACCTTTCCCCTTTATATTTGAACCATGACCATAAGAATTAACACCCAAGTTCTAGAGCACTACCTACATGAGCAATAATTCACTGATCAGAAATATTGACTATACTTACCACATTCATATGAGTTAGGATTCGAAATGAAATATCCAGGTAGAGATGGCATGGAATAATTTATCGAATTAACAGTACCTCGACAAAATTGGAGAATTCATTGTTGTTTATTGCGGAAGCACTGCTAGAAAGATTTTCAAGGATTGGCGTTGACTGATTCTGACAAGGAATACCCAAAGAATTGTCTCCGGCATCATCTTCAGCATTGAGTTCTATGAACTCATTCCCTTTGCTTTGATTGAAACGACAACCGGTGTGTTTAGTCTCATGCAACTGATTGCTGGGACCATTATGCTTCTCTGATTGTCCTTCCTCTGGACTATCACAAGCCATGTTGGCTACAGGGTTACTTTTGCCACATGGAATGCCCTCCCCAACCTTGCCACCAGCCTGCATACGTAACAGACTTATATAAAGTGTAGATAGGAAAGAATCAACATGTCTATGAAATTTGGGGTGTCATTGAAAATACTAGCAGTAATTTTGAGGAAAAGAAAATAGACGTAGAGCAAAAATTGTGAAGATCAGTTGACTTTGGGGTGTCATTGCAAAGCTGGGGGTGATTTTAAGGAAAATATGCTAGAAATAGAGTATCATTGTTACAAATCATTTGTGACTTTATGGTGCTAAATTATAATTTCCTCCCAATATTATAAGTTGGAATTATACTACCAATCAGTTAACAAAAATTTAATCAGTGAGAGGAATGAATTTATAGTGTAGGCAAACTATAAGATGTATTGTACCCGCAATCAAGCTCTACTCATGTACAAGTGTTTGTGAGAAAAACCAAAAACTCATCAAAGAAGGGAAACAAAAGGACAAGTACACTCTTAAGTGAACTGAGAGACATAGACATAAATAAAAATTAGAGGTAATATTCAAGTGAAATGCCTTCATGTGGACTCGACTGTCAGATACAAGGATTGAGCAGTAAGAAAAGAGATGCAAATACAGTAATTCTCTATGCATTAATTTCAACAAGCATGTCAACTACTCACCTCTGCTACAGAAGAATCAGTTAAAGGTTTTCTTCCAAGGCTCTCCATAACAAATCTGCTTGTAAATCCTGGAGGTGAGGTTGGTATGAATGCACAAGATTCTATGGAAGAACTATTGACAGAATCGTTGTTTGAAGATGCAGATGCCACATATTGCTCTGATTCATTGCATTTGTCCACCAGCCTCATATCACTTACGGAATTCTGCAGCAGTGCTACCATACCTAAATTTTCTTTATGCTTGTTTGAGATTTTATTTTGCTTTTCTTGAATTCCTTTTTGCTGTTCATTCCTCATCAACTCAAAAGTCGCTGAGTAGGGGGAATAATAATGCTAGGATTAGGAGACTTGCTAATTAATAAACTTTGGTCTGCCAAACTATTAAAGCAAGAATGCACTACCAACACAACCAATATAAGGCCAACTAATTTTACCTCTTCTCCTTCTTTCCTCCTCTGCCATCTCCTGACCTGAACACTCAGAAGAACCAAATGTTTTGTCATTATATGAGTCAATACTCTGTCTTCCTGAATGACGTACTGCCTGAAAAAACAGCCAGATAATATTATTTAAAAAAAAAAAAAAAACTTTTTTATCTTAGGACCAATAATGAGTAATGAGAATTATTTGATTATTGCTCAGATTCATAGACTTCATATGAAGATGTTGAGTGTTCAACACTTCAACTGCATTGGTACCAACTGAAGATGTGAAGCATTAAACAGACCTGATATGGGCGTGGAGGCCTATACGGTTGATTACTCTTATGGAGCAGATGATAACCCTTGTCTCTAAATCCTAGTGTAGAAACCCCAACTAGGCATTCAGATATTCTTGGAGAAGCACAATGTCCCAGAATTCCTTCATGTACAGGATATTTCCATGAAGATTGAGATAGGTTGTCATAACACATTTCCCAATCTGCATTACAAAACGGAATCCTTCTTGACTTAACACTACAGTTTGGTAGAAGTCTAAATCACTTAGTAAATTTGAACAACTTAATTACAATTAATATTTTTTTCCAGTTACAGAATTATGCTCATGATTAAATATGGAGATTATCATATTTTGCTTCTAGAAGAAAAATAACAAGTTTATACTTCCCAAAACAAAATGAGGAGCTTTACTCATTCTTACCACTCACGCCAAAACTGGAAATGACAACCCTCCATTTCAACAAAGTACCAAGTGAATTATGACATAGGTTGTGCGGCCTGCACTGTTTTCATCCCAAATTCTTATGTCAAGGCAGCACAATAGGGCTGACAAAGCCTAGATCCCTAAATTAAGATCCCACTGCCATATGCTAACGATTAATATAAGCAATTCAATTAAGCAACACTACAACTACTTGGAATCATCTTCAAAATCCTTTCTTGCCTCTTGCTTTAACTAGTTATACTTTTAGCACTCTCTCCTTACCAATGCAGACTTGGATCTCTACTGCACATGACCAAACCAATTTTATTGCTAAATTGATAACCACCCATTATTGTTGCCACTTTTACTTCTCACTAAATTTTTCAACTTACTCTGTAATTCGTATCCAATTATTATAAGAATCCTGTTAAATTTCAAACACAAAAAGGTTCAAGTAGAAGTTATTTCACCCTAGTCTAGATATCCCTAACATATTTTTAAAAGGAATGTTCAAATGCAATAAACTCAAAAATTTACTTGTCGAATCAAATTTATTCAGAGTCATATATCAATTGAAGATGCCTCTCAAATTTCACAAGATACATAAATGAATGATAAAAAGCTGAACTGAACAAATTGAATTTGCAGGTGAATTATAATATAAGTGAATTCTAAACTATGCACATACCTCTGTTATGCCTAGACTGAGATGACCAAATGGATGCATCATCAAATTCACTGTTTTGCCAACAATCCTCACATTAAACACAATCCAATCAACAGTGCACTAGTAATAAACACATCCATTAAGACATACAAAAAATTAAACATACTCACAAGGCATTGAGTTTCTTACCATAAAATCGATGGGTCGAACCCACACGGTAACTTCGTGCATGCATCCAAATCAGCTAAAGAAATCAGAAAATCTCTTGTATATGACACTTTTGACTGTCTGAATAATCAAAACAAAACTCAATCACTATCTAAACCAAATAGAAATAATTGCACACATTGGTTGTTAAGAGAATTTTGAGTCTGAAATTAAATAGCCTATCATTCTAAATTTATGGATTCATACATAGCTGAGAAAAATAGAAAACTCAAACATTTTATTTCCTCCTCTTTTCCTTCATTTTCTCGGTAACCAAACAGCACACTACCCCCAAAAAAAAAAAAAAAAGTCATGGATTATATTAAAATATATTTAGCACATTACATTGTAATAATATATTATATTACATAAAATCGAACATGGATTATATTATTATTATATTACATTGTAATATATTATAGTATTTTACATTAAAGCGAATAGATAAAAATACAATAAAATATTACTTGTGAAGCTCTTTGACAGTCCCATCCAACTGACACTGTGCCATGGAACTTCGATTTTCACTTCCTGAGCTCATTTTCTCAGGAAAATTTCCAATTTCTGAATCAAAATGATTTTCCTTAACAAAAATGTTAAATCTCCGATTCTCCAAAAACCTCAGTTCTCTAACTAAAAAATGCTACGTATTCTCAGTGTGTATATCCTCCAAAAAAAACGCTTAAGATCAAGACCTTTGCACTGGAATTTACAGAGTCTCTATAGCTATATATAGTAGTCAGAGTTGGTCTGTAATGTATCTACAAGAAAAGGCACAATGAGGACCAAAACTCTTTATCACCTATACAACTACTGAAGCGGACTCTTTACCGTTTTTCTATGAAGATTTTCTCGGGAAAGTTGGCTAGAAAAAATGTGTCTAGGGCTCTGGATTTTGTTTGGAAGTATAGAAAGGGCGAGAGAATTTTTTTTTTTTTTTCTTTTTGTCTGTACAGAAAAAGGTGGTGAAATGAAATGAGAACTTTGCAGGACTTATGATTGTTTTGTAGTAAGGGAAAATGCTAAAGTCACCCTCTATTTTACAAATTGTTGACATGGTTATTGATTATTGGTAAGTAAAATGTGATGTTAATGATGTGTCAACCAGTAAGAATTTGCTACATCAATCGTTTTGTAAAAAATTTATAAAATAGTTTGTAACCGTAATTGTTTCACAAGTTTGCTTTATCAAATTCATACATGAAATAAGTGTGAAGGATAATGTGGTCCTAAAATATTTGTTAGGAAAATTTTGTAAATAGTCCTTAAACTTTAAATTGTGTAAATTTAGTCCCTAACATTTCAAATATGTTAGTTTAACTCATAACACTTTGATATTGTATCAAAAATTATTATTGCGAGGTTGATGAAAAATACTGATATACTAAAGATAATGTTAAAATAGTCACATAAGTTAAAACATGTCCTTAAATTAAGAATAAAATAAAATAAAATATTTGGATTTAGCTTACTTGATCTTCATTACAGACTAAACTCTTTGTCTACAATAGTATCATCCTCTGCTCTTCACTTTATTTTTAGAATTAGTAAAATTTTTGTGTCACATTTTTTTATCTTTCATTCTTTTCCCCCCAAATTCGTATCCCCAAAAACCAGCCCCCAACCATTGCCCTTCATTTCAATCCAATTAGCTAATTTTGAAAGAGGTTATTAGCTGGTGTTGTTTTTAAGAGTTAAAATCAGTTTAAAATTAAAATCCTGTTCGGTTCCCAAGAAAGCAAAGGAAAAGAGAAGTAAAGGAAAAAGAAAATTCCCATTCTTTAGTTACTGATAATGAAGGACAAAATAATCTAAATCAAAATATTTTATTTTAAAATTGATGGCATGTGACTGCTAATGTGGCATAAAATATTATATTTTAATATCATTGTTAGTCATATCTGAATTTTTCATCTACCACTTAATGACATAGAAAATTTTGTCATAATACCAAAAAATTATGGATTAAACTGACATATTTAAAACATTGAAGACTAAATTGACACACCATAAACATTAGAGGCCAAATACATAATTTACCCGTACTTGTTATATAGAGCATTACATTTTATCCGCCAATCACAATCAAGTTGTGAAAATACTGTCATCCTAAAATTATTGCAACTTGTTTGACAAGCAAAGCAAGTTTTTTTTTTTTTTTTTTAAGAAAAAAAAAAGATATAAAGTTACTGATTTCCTGTGTGAGAGACTATTTTGATTATTTTAGTCAATAACTTCTTTATAATTTAAAGAGAAAATTCAAAAAATATTCTCTCTCTCTCTCTCTCTCTCTCTCTCTCTCTCTCTCTCTCTATATATATATATATATATACATATATAAAATAACATATGTCTAATAAGTATTAATGAATAGAGAGTTAGTTAAAGAGTGTGTACTCTAATATTTAATTAGAAATTGTTTAGAGAAAATCTAATTATTATAACATTAAGAATTTGGTCTCTATTTTATCATTTTATTTTACCACTTTACATGTAACAATGATATTCTCTTTTATTATTATTATCATTACGACACTTTGTTCTTGATTTATTTAATTTTAACTTTACCCTTTATAGGTTTTGAGCCTTTAGACATTGATAAAATATGATTTTAAAAAAAAAAAAAAATGAAGTTTGACATATAAAAAATTGAAAGATATATTTTTAGATGGAAGGGGTGGGGAATTGAATAACAATCAAATCCCCCTTTCCCTTTGAGTGCAGTGACTAGTCTCTAGAATATTTATAAAGATTTTGTTTAGAGAACGTCAAACATAATTTAATCAAGATTTGATTAGAGCTAAATTGTTTTATTTAAATAGACCACTTCTAATTTATCTACACTGACATGGTTTAGTAGCTTTTTGAAACATCTTAAAGTATGAGGATAAGTCTTTAACAAAAGTCCAAGGAAGTTGAGAACCATATATGTAATTGAATCTAAAAAAAAAAAAAAGTTTAAACAAATTACATGGTAGATTATTGTTTCAATAATATTTACTTTAGCAAATAAAACTCATCCCACATGATTTATTCAACATTAAACAATTATTTATTTTTAGAAAGGTTGATGGTGAGAGAAAGGGAGGGGGGCATTCCAACATTACATTATCATTTGATTATTAATTGAAACCGTTCACAATCACACTAAAACCTTTTTTGTTTTCCTTATAATCATGTGGTAAGTTAGTGGCATAAAAGAATCAACATACTATAATAGATACAATTATTTTCACATCTAATTTTACAATTTGTTGACTTATATGATTATAAGTAATTGATGAAAAGTGTTGAGTTGTACAAGTCAATATTCGGCAAAAATTGACAGCTACTCACAATTTGCACAGATCAGCAAGTCGTGAAATTGGGCGTGTGATGGAGCAGTGCCTCTTGAATTATTCCAGTAGAAATTCAAATTCTGATACTGGGTTGAACTAATCAACAACTAGGCCGGGCTATCCAACCTCAACAATTGAAAAGATGGGCTCTTGAACCCAAATAAACATTGGGTTACTGGGTAAATCCGGCCCACTGAACCCATAATATATAATCCACCATTTTCGCTAGGGCATTTTCTCTAGGGTTTTCAGTGCTCGAGCTCCTCTATATCTGTGTCTCTTCGGCTCCCTCAATAACTGAGAGCTCGTATTTTCTTCGCTTCGCAACCATGGTATCTCTCTCTCTCTCTCTCTCTCTCTCTATCTCTGAATCTGTATATGTGTTTGTGTGTGTATTTAGGCGTGTCAATATACTAATGTTTCGTTTTGTTCAATTTTCAGATTATTTCAGAGAAGAATCGCAAAGAGATCTGCAAGTACCTCTTCCAAGGTATCTCTCTCTATTCAATTTTAGTTTGTTGTTTTATTGTTCAGTTTTTGTGAATTGGGTCACTTAGGAAACTGAGGAAAATGAAAGATTAATGAATAATTGAGAACATTTTGACTTCTGTGCTTAGCGTTGTTTTTTGTTTGTTGAAATACTAAATAGGAAAACAAAAACCTCAATTCAATTTTGTAAGCAAAAAGCTGTGGTGGGTTATTGTTCCAATTTTGATGTGGATATTTAGTTTAGATTTTTAATGTGAAAAATAGAGAGCCATTGAAGTCAGTGATTATTAATTTTCATTTTTGTCATCATTTTTTTAAGGAAGCATCAGAGAGAATAAGAATTAATAATGTTACATATCTGGATTTGGTTTGGTGGGGAAGGGGGGGGGGGGTTTGCTTAAGTTCTTTGATTTATTGGTATCAAATTACAATAACTTTGTATTTCTAGTGGGCTAGTTGGTTTTGCTCTTTCTTTTCTTTTTCTTTTTTTTCCCCCTATTGATTGACTTGTGAGAATCTGTTTTTGCATATTTTGATGCGTTTTCTTTTATTACTGCAGAGGGAGTCTGCTATGCAAAGAAGGATTACAATCTTGCAAAGCACCCAGAGATCGATGTCCCAAATCTGCAGGCGATTAAGCTCATGCAAAGCTTTAAATCCAAGGGTTATGTGCGTGAGACTTTTGCTTGGATGCACTATTACTGGTACCTCACCAATGATGGAATTGAGTTTTTGAGGACTTACCTCAATCTTCCATCTGAAATTGTGCCTGCCACCTTGAAGAAATCCGCCAAACCTCCTGGCAGACCATTTGGTGGCCCACAGGGTGACCGCCCACGGTAATATAAGATATCTTGTATATTTGGTTTCCTGGATTATGTTATGAAGCTCCTTTTGCTTTTGTTTGTAAGTTGATATGCTCATACATATAGCTGTTGTGTTTAATATTTTTTAATTGTTTGAATTTCTAGTGGCCCTCCTCGCTTTGAAGGAGGTTCAAGGTTTGGAGATCGTGATGGGTACCGTGGTGGTCCTCGTGGTCCTCCAGGTGAATTTGGTGGTGAGAAGGGAGGAGCTCCACCGGATTTCCAGCCCTCTTACAGGGTAATTTTACTTTTATTTTTTTAATGGACTTTAATTTGTTTAAATTGTTATTGTGAATTATACTATGCTTGAATTACATATTTAGATAATGGCTCCCTTTAAAGTTGTAACTGCTCAAGTCAAGAATAAAAAACAGTTTTCACATTGTTTTATGTGCTTTGTGATCTTTCTGCATCTGATTTTCCAAATGAACTTAATGTTTTGTGCATGTTAAATTTTTATAAACTTAATTTCAAGGCCTTGAATGGACAGTGTTTACTAAGCAATCTTCTCCACTTCACAGATTGGACTTTTTAGAAATTTGTGCAAATATTTATTCAGTTTTTTCTTTTGACACTTCCTTCGAATACTTCCCGTGTACTAGGTTGGCAAGTGGCAACCCTTTTTACTCTTTTTTATGAATTACTAATATTTATCCAAAAAAAATATAATAACTTGCCTATGTTTTGAGTTAGTTTAATGAAACCACACTCCTTAGAATAAACTGTTTGGCATCAAGAACTTACAGTAAAGGGCATGATATTACACTCTTATTTAAAAATTATTGCTTCTGACTTTCAAAATTTTCAATGTTAGCAATGCGGGTCTTTTACATTTTAGATGATCAGAACTCTTTCCACGTTAGATGCATCCATGTTATCATTAAAACTATATGCTGTTATGATAATTTATTTTTCAGATTCTTTTAGGTTTCTAGCTAGTTGGGATCTATTGAGTTGAGTTGAGCTGTAGTTGTGATGTGAAATTTTTATGGATTGCATTTAATTTCATGCAGTCTCTTTTGTATTCTCAAAAATATTGCTATTTATTGAGAGATATTGATTGTTGTGGATCCATAGCGAACCCTAAAACAGGGATTAAGATCCGCTCCCATTGAATCATCCAATCTCCTCCCATTTCTTTAGATGTAACACACGTGGCATCTAAAAATTCAAATAAGTGCCATGTGTCTTGCGTCTGGTTAAAGCTGGAGGGAATTGGAGGATTAAGCTATATATTATCAACTATATAATATTTTACCCTTGAGCTCTATCTCAGATTTCACCTCCTCCCTTTGTAAGAGGAAGTTGGTGAGGGTGGGGTTGTGGGTTCAAGATACATCAGGTGCATGCATACCAGTAAAAGAACAATGCAGGTGCATCCTGATGTTCCAATTGTTGCATGTTAAATCATACAATTTGTCAGGCAGTTCTATCACAATTATACATATCAACTTGTGGTTGAAAATTTCATATTTTATCATTGTACAAAGTTGCTGTGAAATTGTTTTGTTGATTAACATGTATGGTTTATGATATTGAGCTACATTTGTAGGTTACAATATTAATGTACACTTGGGCGCATATTTTTTCTTGTATAATTTTTGACACAGACACATAGCTGGTAGGTAGTAGAGCCCAAATTGGGAACCTTTGAGTTGTTGCAATGTGAGCTCCTAGGTTGCACGGACACGCCATTTTTGGCGTCGTGTCGGTGTCGGACACGTGTCGGACACTGGAACGGGTACAACTCGCCGGATTCCGGTGTCCGGCAAGTGTCTCTCTCTTTTTTTTTTTTTTTTTTTTTTTTTTTTTTTTTTTCCGATTCTCCGACACGGCGCCAACGCGGCACCGACACGGCTCCGACGCGGCCCCAACCCGTCCGACACGCCAGCAGTGAAAAAAAGAAACAGAAAAAGAAAAAAAATCTCAAGTTCTCAAGAGAAACCCAGTGAACCCACCCTCCCTCTGACCTCTGCCCGCTGCCGCTGCCCTCTTTCCCTCGCCGGAGCTAGATCGGCGAGCTCCATAGACGTCGGAGGCTCAACGCCGTGCCCTGTCCCTTCCGATCTCTCTCTCTCGGCGACCCACCCTCCCTCTGACCTCTGCCCGCTGCCGCTGCCCTCCGTCCCTCACCGGAGCTAGATCAGCGAGCTTCATAGACGTCGACGCCCCCTGTCCCTTCCGATCTCTCTCTCTCTCGGCAGGACCTACCTCTTCATTCCGTCTTCTCTAGTTATCTTCTCTTCTCTCTCTGTTTTTTTTTTTTTTTTTTTTTTTTTTTCAGATATTAACTTTGGTGAATGGGTTACTGTTACTCACTTATAACTGCATTAGTTTTTTTTTTTTTTTATACTGTTACTTACTGTTACTCACTTACTTACAAGCCTTAGTTTTGTTTTTTTTTGGTTATACTTTTATGTTTTTAGTTAGACGTTGAACTTGTTATCCTTTTATGGTTTGTACTCTAAAAATTTTATATGTATTATTGTACTACTTTGAGTGTTAGTTTACTTATTTGTAATTTTTACATAATTTAAATTCTAGATATAAACGTATTTTATGTCTAAAAATATTAAAAAATATGCCTAAATATAAAATTTAATTAATTATTTAACTGCCGTGTCCCCGCCGTGTCGTGTTCTTATTTTTCAAAAATTGCCGTATCCTCGTGTCCGTGTCCGTGTCCGTGCAACATAGGTGAGCTCTAGACTCTAGAGAATGATGCTTGTTTGGGTTCAAGTGTATTGTGTGTTTAGCATCTTAAGAATTGCTGCTACCTTTAATAATCATTTCTGTTTAAATTAATTATTTTACTTGCTCTTTGATATTTCAGGGCCCTGGTGGAAGGCCTGGCTTTGGTCGTGGTGGTGGTGGTAGCTTTGGTGCACCACCTAGCTCTAGTTTTGCTTGAAAAGATGATTTTTCTTCTAAGTTTTTGGTTCTCTAAACTAGAATTTAAGAACCGTTCTAGTGTAGTTGCCAAATTTGAGTAGTGTATTTTGATTTTGAAGTTTGATGTTGGGATTATGATGAAGATCTATATAAGTTTTGAGTTCAATTACTAGCATGTTCTAATTTGGTGGCTGCGCAAATATCCTTCATCATTTCTGTTTGTACACGTGAAAGAAAAATATATCTATGATTTGCATTTGATGCTTTTGCCTGCTAACCCATTTGGGAGTTCCGTGTGGATCATCATACATCCTTAGTACGCATGAAAGAAAAATG
Source organism: Lithocarpus polystachyus (assembly GCA_033629205.1). Lineage (NCBI taxonomy): Eukaryota > Viridiplantae > Streptophyta > Magnoliopsida > Fagales > Fagaceae > Lithocarpus > Lithocarpus polystachyus. The sequence goes on from CM066170.1 coordinate 14,534,747, forward strand.
TATCTATGATTTGTACTTTATTTCATCGTATAGGGTTTAAACCTGAAGCATTACCAGTTTGTCTTTTCCTTAAAGCTTCCTAGGGGATGCTGCATTTACAGTCCATGTGGGTATAGAGAGTGACTTCTTGCATATTGGAAGGTTGCCATATTGTACTTGTAGCTTAACAACCACTGGAGTCCTTTAAAACTATAAAGCTTCGCTTGCTCCTAACCCCATCTTTGGTTGGGAGGATAAAAAAGTGGGAAAATAGAAATTAGGGAAATGATGGAAAATGGAATGATAGAAAAGATTTTTGTTTCCTTTACTTGTGTTTGGTTGGAAGAATGGAAAACAGTTTTGTTTAAGGCTGCGTTTGGTAATATGTAAAATATTTTTCGAGTGTAAAATTTTTTCAAGTCAATATTTTTTAAAAAGGAAAACATTTTTTAGTGTTTGGTTGCATTTCAAAAAATGTTTTGGAAAATATTTTATGGTATTTGGTTATATTCTTAAAAATGCTTTACAAAACACATTTTTATCAGGTTTCTCACATTTTTAGAGGATCCAAATAAATATTATTATAGAAAATCTCAATATATAAACATAAATAGGATCAAAAATCAAAACAAAAGAATCAAAATCACATGACCAATATATAAACATAAATAGGATCAAAAATCAAAACAAAAGAATCAAAATCACATGACCAATCTTGAGAGAGAGAGAGAAAGAGAGAGAGAGAGATTGACTCATGGGTGACTTGATAGTGGTGGTGGTAATGGTGACATGGACACGGTAGGTCAATCTAAAGGTTACGGTTGGAACTAGGCATGGGTCGCCTACGGTGGTTCAATCTAGGAGTGGGTTGTTCACATGGTGGTCAAATCGACTCAGGGGTGGGTTGCTCACAATGGTTCGATTGGCTTGATGGCTTCGGGGTGGGTCATTCATTGGGTCGACATAGTGGTCTGATTCATTTTCCGGTGGCTCCTACTCTCTCCGTGCTTCATTGTAAGTGTTCTCCTCTCTCCCTTTCTCTCTCTCTCTCTCTCTTGGTTCGGGTAGAAGAGGAAAATGAGTGTAAATGGTTTGAAGGTAAATTAGAAGTGTAATTTATTTTACATCTCAAGGGCTGATATTTTATAATCAATGGAAAAGATTTCCGTTTGACTGAGTTTTCCAGTCAACTTAAACATTCATCATAGTGTAAAATATTTTCCGTATTCTTTTTACACCCGAAACAAACACAGCCTTAGTTTAGCCTTTTTTTTTTTTTTTTTTTTTTTTTTTTCTTTGAGAGAGTTTTAAACCTATGACGTCCGCTCCTAATGATAACTCTTTATTATCAGACCAAGACACCAATCAATTTTTGGTGTAGGTGAGGATTAAACCTCGGATTTTTTATTCAACCATTTGAGACTTATGGAATTTATATAAATTTACTCATATTTCTTTATTAAAAATTATGCTCAATTAAAAAAAAAAAAAGGCAAACAACCAAAAAAAAAAAAAATGCAATCACCCAAAGTTTATTTAAAAGGAAAAATTCATACCCATAAAAAATAAGAAATAAATTAAAAAATTAAAAAGAAAAAACGTCCCAAAAAAAAAGCACTGTATGGTACTATCGTATATCACGGATTCACACACATCATCATATAAATATATATATATATATATATTTATATTTATATATATATAATTAAATATTTAAAAATCAGTGTCTAGTTAAAACCCAAAAGAGAAAAAAAGGAAAAAAAAAAAAATGGTAGTCAGGCCACATTTACGGCCAGATTGAGGTAGCACAAAAATTTAAAAAAAAAATGTGGGCAATTTTGTCCAAATATTTTTGCCACTTCACTCCCATTTACTCTCCAATTTGGAGAGATTGTGTTTTGGAGGGGGAAGAGAGAAAACTTGTGGGCCCACCAAAATCTCTCATCTTTTCCACCCTTAATCAAACAACTAAAAACATTATTTTTTCTCTACTTTTCTCTCCTTCATTTTCTATACTCCCTAAAATCACTCTAACCAAACATATCCTAAATGTTTATTTGATTGGGTGGATTTTAGGGAGGAGATAAAAAATTAGAGAAAATGGGGAGGGAAAGACACTTATTGGGATTTTTGGTTTGGTGGATTTGTGAAAAGAAAACTTGTGCAATTCAGGGACCTACCAAAATGTTCCTCTCCAAAATAGAGAGAGAACTGAAAAGAAAACCATAACAAAATTTCTCGACAAAAATGCCCTTAAGTGTCCTGTGCACAATACTTGGCTGTTTTCTTTCATTTTTTTTGGTTTCAACTTTTTTTTTGGGGGGGGGGGGGGGGGGGGGGGGGGTCTTCTTTTTACTCATCTGTTCGGTTTGTTTGTTGATCCTACTTGCTACTGTGTTTTCTTTTGTTTGTTTCTTTCAAACTGGTGGTTTTTTTTTTTTTTTTTTTTAATTGAATGGTGGCTTTTACCTTTATAATATAATATATATAAAATATAATGGAAAAGTATTTTTTTATTTAATGATTACAAAAAAATTATTCATTATCTTACGTAAAAGGGGCATAGGAATAATTACAAACTACATTTTTTTATCTTCTCAACTAAACAAATGAGTTTTCTATCCCTCCACTTTTCCATCTTCCTAACCAAATACTCTGAGAGAAAACTAAAATATCTTAAGTTGTTTATGTGAGGTTGTAGGAGGAGAAATATTAGTTAGGCCAATTATAATATGCCATGTCAAAATTTAGTGACAAATTCCAAATTTGTGTGTCATTAAATTAATTAAATCAAATGATGACATGTGTCATCTAAGATGATATCACATTGGCAAATTAAAATTTATCACTTGTCATTTGGCCCACAAAATAAAGTTAAATTTCCTATTCATGATTGATGGATAATTACCTTTATTAAAATAAATATATAAGAGATAATTAAATAACAATTAACAAATTATAGTAGGACTTTTTGTTGATTATTATCTTTATCAAAATAGTATATTTATCGAAATAGATAAATAGGGATCATTATCTATAAGAAAAATTTGGGTCAATCAGAGTCTACTACTTATATTCAAGGAGATCAATTTGAAGTGAGATTTATCCTCTAAAACCACTATAAGTAGAGGATATCCCTTCTCATTCCACCAAATTTTCAAGACGTCAAAATTCTAGAAAAATTTTGCCTCAAGAATGTCCGAAGAACATTCAAAGAATTTCATTTGAATCATTCTTATAGGAGTTGAAGTAATTTCAAAAAGTCCTAAGATATTAAATTTTAACAGATCAAGCCTCTAAAGTCCCGAAGAACTTCAACCCAAAAGCCTTCAAATTCAAAGAATCTTCAAAGAACAGCAAATCTCTAACAAGCTCAAAGCTCAGAATTTGTTGTGAAGATTGTTTGATCCGTCTTCTGATCAAAGTGAAGAAGATTTCATGTTCGAGTCAAGAAGATTACTCTTTTGCAAAAAGAATCAAAATTGGAGAATTGTATTCACTTAGAACTTGGTATTTGTGTATATGTAGTTTGGTACTTTGTATTTTATTAGTAATTTCATTAATTTGTATCAAAATATATTTAAAAGGAATATGGTGAGGAATACAGAACGGAAGGGAAACTAAGGTAGCTAAGCTGCTAATACAAAGGAAAGGCCCTCGTGCTGATCCTACGATCCGATCACCGAACCCTCTCACCGATCCTGTCTAGATAACCTGTATTGATATACTTGTGTTTTTTATGATGTGTCTTTTATAGTTATATCTGGGCTTTGAACCTTATATCCCCTCTAATAATTTGCATAAAGGTGTGGACGTGACTTCTTGAATTTGCATAAAGGTCTCACCTTAGGTCTCCTCAACAACTATTTACATTCTTAAGTTAACCCAGTTTTGAAGTACTTCTTATAGTGTTTTACAAACGCATGCACCTTCGTCGCCTTAATGCCGATTACAATAGCTTCATCCATGTACTTAAAGCATTTTCGTGTTCTCATGTTCTCATTATTGAGAATTAAAAAACGTGCAATTCCTTCAAAACTTGCAGTTCCTTCGTAGTCATGATTGTTGTACAAGAGTCTAAGAACTTGGTATTCGTGATGGTTAGTCTCCATTAAATTGTTCTTGCCTAATTGTTTAGCAAATATATCTAGTGTAGTATACAGAAAGCCCTCTGAATCATTCTGTACTTCAACTGCAATTCGCATAGCTTTGATTAGCTTACGACGCAATGCGCAGAGAATTTTGTTAGTTTTCTCCAATATTTCAATATTTTTTCTTGTAAAAAATTTTAATATTTAGTATTCTACTTTATAGACAAAATGGAAAGATAAAAAGATTGGTGTATTGATTTAGTCATACTATATGAGTTTAAAATTTTGAAAATTGCATGATATTGTGACTGATATAGATAGACTTGTTTCGTGCTTACTAAAAAATGCAAATATCAATTTGATAAATAAAAATAAAAATATTCTTCAATAGTTTTTTTTTTTTTTTTTTACATTCTTAATTGTGTTATTAAATTTTTTTATTTTTCTTTTGTTGGTAATTGTTTCCACAATTACAAAATTAAGAATATTCTAGCAAGAATACCATATTTCTAATCAATTGTTTCTCATATAATATTTAGTAAACTAACATTAAAATTTCATTATACTTAATTAATTGATGTACCACTTAAAATAATTAATGTAGAGGAGGATTTTGTTCCAACCCCTGCAAGCCATTTGTCCTCTATGAGGAGCCAGGCCCGCAAGGATTTGTCCTCTACAGGCGAGTGTGGGAAGTGGCAAGTGTTGCACTTGGACCAGCAGTCCAACATCGTGTAGAGAAGCGCCCCACTCATGGTTTATAAGCTTCTGGAGCGACCATGAGTGTATCACTACTCCCACACCATGTGTAGTGGTAGAGGCGTGCCCTTCAAGGGTAACAAAGCCGTGCGGGGTGGTATTGTCCTCAACGGACTATTTCTCAAAGTGGACAATACTTGAGATGGGCACTGCCCTCAAAAGCTTATACACATGGTGCGGGAGTAGTGGTACACTCATGATCGCTCTAAAACCTTATAAACCATGAGTGGGGCGCTTCTCTACACGATGTGGGACTGCTGGTCCAAGTGCAACGCTTGCCACTTCCCACACTCGCTTGTAGAGGACAAATCCTTGAGGGCCTGGCTCCCCATAGAGGACAAATGGCTTGCGGGGGTTGGAACAAAATCCTCCCCTATAATTAATATAGAAATATATATGTATTTATCATATTATTAATCTTCTCAATCACATAGAATATATACTACAATTTTGGTTCCATATATATATATATATATATATATATATATGTATGTATGTATGTATAATGTCAGTAAATGAAGTTAGGAAATCCAAACGGTTATGACTAATTTTTAGTGAATTCACAAATATTTAATTATTTATGGCTTTTGGGTCAATTGTTGTAAAAGCAACTAAACATGAAAAAGAATGTTATATTATAAATAAATTATTATCATTATTATAAATTAAAATATTTTCTTATATAATATTTATAAAAATAATAATTTAAATTCCTATAATATAAATAATTGGTGCATAACTATATATAACTAGTATATGCATTTACTCCATTAGCTAATTCAATGTATTTCTTCTCAACAAAGAAAAAGAAAAAAGAAAAAAGAAAAAAGAAAAAAGAAAAAAGAAAAGCTAATTCAATGTACCTACTATGGTGTAAATGCAATCTTTATTGAGGTATATGTCTAAATAAAGGAAGTCTCAAAGAATGTACCAAATGGCAAAACATTATGCTCTCTCTTGCATGAGCTCTCTACTTATATATATATATATATATATATATATATATAGACACACACACTAGCCGCATACCCACGCGATGTGTGGGTATATATAAATTAATATATTATGTAATTAGGTGTAATATATAAAAATTAATAATTACTTAAAGTATTCTTTTTATAATAAAAAAAAGAAAGATTTTTGCAAGTATTTTTTATTTGTTTATCTCTACAAATATATCATTATATATATATATATATATTTTTTTTTTTTTTTGTGTTCGATTAATATTTTTTTAAAAGTGAGCCATATTCTTCTAACTTTTGTTGTAGTGTGATACATTTGCCTAATATACAACTAAACTTTATAAATTTCAAATTTATTATTCAAAATTTTCATCTCTTTAGTCTTAAGGAATAAGGAGATTATCATGATAACAAAAACTCATCATAAAATTACAATGTTATCTTAATCAAAATTAAAATGAAACCAAAGAAATAAAAGATAGACTTTATTATAATTTATTACTCAAACAATTGGTAGGCATATTCAAATTTATATCCACATAGATTGTGTTTTGATCTAAACTCAAATTCCTATTCTAGGGAAAAAAAAAAAAAACTAAATATTAACCTAAACCAAAATTCTACCAAAACTATAAAAGGGAGAGAGAAGGCATTGTGATGGGAAATTTAAAAAAAAAAAAAAACACATACAAAAGCACATATTAAAAAAAAAAAAGACATCAACCTTAATTAGAGTTATAAGAAAGAACAAAAAATCCACCAAAAGAAAATAATTACAGAGAGAGAGAGAGAGAGAGAGAGAGAGAGAGAGAGAGAGAGAGAGAGAGAGAGAATACTCTTAGTTTTTGGGTGGGAAAAATATGAATTGAATGGAAAAAATTATATTAAATTTATACAAAATAAAATGAGAAGAAAAATAGTCTAATTATAAGAAAGAGAAATGATAAAAAAGGTGTATCAATAAAGTAGAGAATAGTGGAGGAAATAAAGAGGTAAAGAGGGAGGAGAAATGTTGTAAGAAGTGTAATAGTAGGTGTTGACTAATAGAGAGATTTTTCATACATTAATATATATATATATATATATATATAATGATGGAAAGAAAATAATGACACAATAAATGTTATACTTAGCTTTTAGAATGTAGAGCCTAGAAGTTATACAGTTTGTATCTGATTATGATGTAAATTCCAAATTATTTACCAACTAGCGCTTTTTAGCTGGCTATTATGTTAGTTGTAGTGCACCTACCCTCCTCTCACTTTGGAATGATTTTGCAGTATTTTCTTATGATGACCTAATCGAGAGAGTACGATACATCTATGTAAAAAATTGAGTGGAATATGTTACTAATAGCTTCTTCACAACTTGAGATCTGTGTTTGGGTATGGGTTTGTAAACATGAGGTCTGTATTTGGGCTTGCCATGGGAGAGAGAAAATGTCAACACAAAGAGAGACAGTTGTGCCTCACTGAGATTTGTGTTTGGGTATGGGTTTGTAGCCATAAGGTCTGATGATGTACGACAAAATCAGTAGTCTGAATGCTTCGGGCTTCAATGGTTGGCGAAACGATAATCCGGGAAAACCTAAAGAGATGAACAAACTATCAGAGGTGATCGGGGAGGACCGGCCAAAAACCCTCCGATGGCAAAGTCAATGTTTCTCTCAACTTTAAGAATTCCAAATTACTTGGAAAAATAATCTGTACCTTTTTATTGGCAATAGTTATTTATATAGTGCATACTGTGAGCAGTTACTTGCTTGATAACTTCTCCTATATTAGAGGAAGTCGGAAAGTTCGAAGTTAACCTCCATAACTGCTATGGAAGTTATATTATTTGGTCATACGTTCCATAACTGTCGTTGGAGGTGGTTTCGTGGCAACGACTTCGATTTCGTATAATGTTGTAAGAAGTGTAATCGTAGGTGTTGACTAATAGAGAGTTTTTTTTTTTTTTTTTTTTTTTTTTTTATAGAATAAAGAGAAGAAAAGTTTTTTTTTTTTTTTTTTTTGGATAAGAAAAGAAGAAAAGTTTGAAATAGAAAAGAAAATGTAGAAAATAAGTGGATGATTTGGCTCAATAATTGAGTAGCAAAATTTATAGCATACATTAATATATATATATATATATATATAATGATGGAAAGAAAATATTGACACGGTCGCTGGTCTAGCTCAATAGAAGAGTAGCAACAATAAATGTTATACTTAGCTTTTAGAATGTAGAGCCCAGAAGTTATACAGTTTGTATCTGATTATGATGTAAATTCCAAATTATTTACCAACTAGCGCTTTTTAGCTGGCTATTATGTTAGTTGTAGTGCACCTACCCTCCTCTCACTTTGGAATGATTTTGCAGTATTTTCTTATGATGATCTAATCGAGAGAGTACGATACATCTGTGTAAAAAATTGAGTGGAATATGTTACTAATAGCTTCTTCACAACTTGAGATCTGTGTTTGGGTATGGGTTTGTAACCATGAGGTCTGTATTTGGGCTTGCCATGGGAGAGAGAAAATGTCAACACAAAGAGAGACAGTTGTGCCTCACTGAGATTTGTGTTTGGGTATGGGTTTGTAGCCATAAGGTCTGATGATGCATGACAAAATCAGTAGTCTGAATGCTTCGGGCTTCAATGGTTGGCGAAACGATAATCCGGGAAAACCTGAAGAGATGAACAAACTATTAGAGGTGATCGGGGAGGACCGACCAAAAACCCTCCGATGGCAAAGTCAATGTTTCTCTCAACTTTAAGAATTCCAAATTACTTGGAAAAATAATCTGTACCTTTTTATTGGCAATAGTTGTTTATATAGTGCATACTGTGAGCAGTTACTTGCTTGACAGCTTCTCCTATATTAGAGGAAGTCGGAAAGTTCGAAGTTAACTTCCATAACTGCTATGGAAGTTATATTATTTGGTCATACGTTCCATAACTGTCGTTGGAGGTGGTTTCGTGGCAACGACTTCGATTTCGTATAATGTTGTAAGAAGTGTAATAGTAGGTGTTGACTAATAGAGAGATTTTTTTTTTTTTTTTATAGAATAAAGAGAAGAAAGGTTTTTTTTTTTTTTTTTGATAAGAAAAGAAGAAAAGTTTGAAATAGAAAAGAAAATGTAGAAAATAAGTGGATGATTTGGCTCAATGATTGAGTAGCAAAATTTATAGCATACATTAATATATTTATATATATATAATAATGGAAAGAAAATAATGACACGGTCGCTGGTCTAGCTCAATAGAAGAGTAACAATAATAAATGTTATACTTAGCTTTTAGAATGTAGAGCCCAGAAGTTATACAATTTGTATATGATTATGATGTAAATTCCAAATTATTTACCAACTAGCGCTTTTTAGCTGGCTATTATGTTAGTTGTAGTGCACCTACCCTCCTCTCACTTTGGAATGATTTTGCAGTATTTTCTTATGATGACCTAATCGAGAGAGTACGATACATCTGTGTAAAAAATTGAGTGGAATATGTTACTAATAGCTTCTTCACAACTTGAGATCTGTGTTTGGGTATGGGTTTGTAACCATGAAGTCTGTATTTGGGCTTGCCATGGGAGAGAGAAAATGTCAACACAAAGAGAGACAGTTGTGCCTCACTGAGATTTGTGTTTGGGTATGGGTTTGTAGCCATAAGTTCTGATAATGCATGACAAAATCAGTAGTCTGAATGCTTCGGGCTTCAATGGTTGGCGAAACGATAATCCAAAAAAACCTGAAGAGATGAACAAACTATCAGAGGTGATTGGAGAGGACCGGCCAAAAACCCTCCGATGGCAAAGTCAGTGTTTCTCTTAACTTTAAGAATTCCAAATTACTTGGAAAAATAATTTGTATCTTTTTATTGGCAATAGTTTTTTATATAGTGCGTACTGTGAGCAGTTACTTGCTTGACAACTTCTCCTATATTAGAGGAAGTCGGAAAGTTCGAAGTTAACTTCCATAACTGCTATGGAAGTTATATTATTTGGTCATACGTTCCATAACTGTCGTTGGAGGTGGTTTCGTGGCAACGACTTCGATTTCGTATAATGTTGTAAGAAGTGTAATAGTAGGTGTTGACTAATAGAGAGATTTTTTTTTTTTTTTATAGAATAAAGAGAAGAAAGGTTTTTTTTTTTTTTTTTTGATAAGAAAAGAAGAAAAGTTTGAAATAGAAAAGAAAATGTAGAAAATAAGTGGATGATTTGGCTCAATGATTGAGTAGCAAAATTTATAGCATACATTAATATATTTATATATATATAATAATGGAAAGAAAATAATGACACGGTCGCTGGTCTAGCTCAATAGAAGAGTAACAATAATAAATGTTATACTTAGCTTTTAGAATGTAGAGCCCAGAAGTTATACAATTTGTATATGATTATGATGTAAATTCCAAATTATTTACCAACTAGCGCTTTTTAGCTGGCTATTATGTTAGTTGTAGTGCACCTACCCTCCTCTCACTTTGGAATGATTTTGCAGTATTTTCTTATGATGACCTAATCGAGAGAGTACGATACATCTGTGTAAAAAATTGAGTGGAATATGTTACTAATAGCTTCTTCACAACTTGAGATCTGTGTTTGGGTATGGGTTTGTAACCATGAAGTCTGTATTTGGGCTTGCCATGGGAGAGAGAAAATGTCAACACAAAGAGAGACAGTTGTGCCTCACTGAGATTTGTGTTTGGGTATGGGTTTGTAGCCATAAGTTCTGATAATGCATGACAAAATCAGTAGTCTGAATGCTTCGGGCTTCAATGGTTGGCGAAACGATAATCCAAAAAAACCTGAAGAGATGAACAAACTATCAGAGGTGATTGGAGAGGACCGGCCAAAAACCCTCCGATGGCAAAGTCAGTGTTTCTCTTAACTTTAAGAATTCCAAATTACTTGGAAAAATAATTTGTATCTTTTTATTGGCAATAGTTTTTTATATAGTGCGTACTGTGAGCAGTTACTTGCTTGACAACTTCTCCTATATTAGAGGAAGTCGGAAAGTTCGAAGTTAACTTCCATAACTGCTATGGAAGTTATATTATTTGGTCATACGTTCCATAACTGTCGTTGGAGGTGGTTTCGTGGCAACGACTTCGATTTCGTATACATATTTTGGAATAAGGGTATGAACCTCATCCAGGGATTGTACGTGGTAATCACATCTGAAGTCATTGTAGGCTGTTTAAGGGTCTTTATATAGGGATGACCCTGGTATGGACGAGGTTTCTGGGCTAAGTCATCTCTACTACTTCTTTGGCCGACCCCTACGGATGAGCTTGGAGTTGGATTATTTTAAGACACTATCAGTTGCCCCCCTGTTCGTGGGTCGTCTAGGAAAGTACGTGGCATGGTGTTGTTCTCTGGACGTGTTCATCTATGTCAACGTTTAAACTCGTCACGTGTCACGATCTTACTAGTGAAAGTTCACGTTGACTCATTTTTCAAGGAATGTGCCACATGTCAGCTTATGGTTGGTTGTGTCGTTTCGGGTACTAAAGTCTTCGCCTATAAATAGTCGAATTCCTGAGCTACCCCCCTCATTTCTGAAATTTTTCTTCCCTGACACTCCTCGTCCTAGCGCCTTTTCTAGAAGTTCCCTGTGTCCATAGCCTCCACTTAGATCCAGGTACATTCCTCACTCTCGTCCTCAGGTTTTTAGTTTTCCACAAAAAGAATGGCTGAGATTGTCCTTTCTTCTTCTAGTAATAGTCTTATGAAAGCCATAGGCAAGTTTCACGAACCTAGTAGCTTCGGTGGGTCTAGCTTCAGTAGTAGTAGTGGTAGCAGTAGTAGTGGTAGCAGCAGTAGTGGTAGCAACAGTAGTAGTAGTGGGAGGAATACCATAGACGAGTATACGTTTGGTGTCCCTGGGGTTCCTTTGGAGGTTCTTCAGGCAGAGTTTAGGGCGAGAGCTGAGTTTGGGTCAAGGGCAGACACTAGTGCTCCCTCGTCCATAGTCCAGGATGATGTGGAGATTGTTTATAGTTGTGCCACAGAGATTACTTCCAAGACGGACAACAAAAGATTAGAGTCTCTCAAGGCTTGGTACCAAATCCCTGATAGCTTGAACCCTAGGTTACCTGTTCGTGGGGAATGGTGTTGCCAACCCCGTTTTGGAGTTGGTATTTATGAGGCTTACCTCTTGGGGGGTTTGAGGTTGCCTCTCAATGCCTTTGCTAGGGAGTTGCTCACTAGGTTAGGCTTAGCCATCTTAGAGCCTCTCAAGGCTTGGTACCAAATCCCTGATAGCTTGAATCCTAGGTTACCTGTTCATGGGGAATGGTGTTGCCAACCCCGTTTTGGAGTTAGTATTTATGAGGCTTGCCCCTTGGGGGGTTTGAGGTTGCCTCTCAATGCCTTTGCTAGGGAGTTACTCACTAGGTTAGGCTTGGCCATCTGTCAGTTCAACCCTAACGCATAAAGGCTAATTGTCTCCATGCAAGTTTTATAGAGGGAGGTTTTTGGGGGGGACCGTCCTCTTACTGTGGACGAGTTACTCTACTGCTATAAACCCTCCGAAATTAACCAGTCCCTTGGTTTCTATCAATTCACAGCTAGAGGAGCAGACTATAGATTGATAAAGTCCCTGGTCACCTCTGACAGGATCTGGAAGACGGAGTTCTTCTTCGTCTCTGGTTTCTAGGCTGGGAAACCAATTAAGGTTGACAGAGATCCATTTGGTCCCTACACAGGAGAATTAGGGAACCTTCGTCTTAAAGGTATGGTTGAAGTTGTTCGTCCTGATATGTGTATATACATTCATTATTTTATTATTTGATTGTTCTCGTCTAACGCTCATTTTACTCTTTTTTTTTTTTTTTTTGTAGGTGTTAGACGACCTCACTTGAGCAAGTTTTATATTGAACGAGTTCAAAAGGCTCGTCTGTACACTGATAGGGCGTTCCATTTTTTGATAAGCCTCAGACGTCTTGCTGCCTGGGGATTAGGCCCTGAGCCATCTGCTGAAGCCCTTGCTCACGAGCTCACAGTTCGTAGACGTAAGTATTTTTATTTAATTTTTTTTATTTACAACGTACTAATGTTTTTCCTTCCAGGGATGGCCACAATGAAAGAAAACAAAGGTAAGGAAGTGATGGACGAGGGAGTTGTGCAGGGGGTTCAATCCCAGCCTCTTCTATCAGTAGGCGACAAGAGAAAAAGTCTGTCCAAGGGGATTGACTTGGAGAATCTTCCAAGTCGACGTAGGGACAAAAAGGCTAAGCACAGGCCGTCTAAGCCTGGGGTTGTCAAGTCTAGCCTTCCTGTCCATTCCACCCAGCAGCCCCCCGTCCTTGTTCATGACGTTGATGATGAACCTTTTGATCCTCCGTCTATGGACATGTCGTCCATAGCTCAAATGCTTGCCTCGTCGCAGCCCTCTGGACGAGTCTCTCCAAACCTCATTGAAGATGAAGATTTAGCTTGGGAGAGGTTTGAGAGGGTTGTGACCGACCAAGACGTGACGACATGCTATAACATGTCGTTGAAGGACTTTGAGCACTCTGGTGTTCATGACCTCTTCAAGGTAAATTTCCTCACTTTTATCTCGTCTTACCAATACCATATTCATGCTTTTTCTAAAAAACAATTTTCGCGCAGGCAATGTCCAAGTTCATCGCCGCGTCCAGACAAGCAACAGAAATGGACAAGACGAGGATCTTGCTGGAGAAAATGATACAGGAGGTTAAGGACGAGAGCAAAAAGTGGACTGAGGTGGCGGCTAAGGCCAAGGACGAAGTAAAGGAGCTGCAGAACCATGTAGAAGAGCTGAAGACTGATGTCATTGAGAAGGACACTCGTCTTGATCAGCCCCAAAAGAGAAATGACGAGTTGAGTGCCCTTCTTGAGAAGGCCAAGGGAGACGCGGTTGCAGAGTTCAAGGCGTCCAAAGAGTACACTGACTTTTTAGACGCAAACTATGCAGCTGGGTTTGAAGACTTCAGAATGGACGCCATGGAGAACTTCCCTGACCTTGACTTCAGTTTAATCAAGCTCAACCTTGGTGGTGCTGCTACGAGCTCCCTTCTTCAGACGAGCTCAGAAGACATAAATATTGAGGATGATGCCACCACCCAGCGTAACCAGGACGACCGCAGTGCTGATCCTCCCCAATGAAGACAACTTTTGTACTCTGTTTCTTTGTATTTTTATTTTTATTTGGTCCATTGTTTTGGACTATTGAATGTAACCCAAGTACAATTACCTCGTCCAAAGTTATAGGACGATCTATTAAACAATTTATCTTTGTTTTAAATTCATGTAAGGGTTTTTGGTCCACCCTTTGACTAACGAATGTATGCTTTATCTTTTATTTACTGAACAATTGCATGGATTAGCTCGTCTTGAATCCCAAGTAAACGCTAATTTTAGCTCGTCCACGATTAGGTCTTGTCTTTCAGCTCTTGAATCCAGCATACCTCGTCTGTGAACGGTGGTTTTTGTTGCCTTCACTTAACCCAGCACTCATCTTCGTCCATCTTTTTTGGACGACTCTTTGCTTGTTTTTGGGTAAGTTGATTTTTGTTCTTTTTTATTTCGTCCATAGATTGGGCTGTCTTAGCTATCTTACCCAATAAGTTATTCATTTGTGCATTTCCTCGTCTATGACTAGGGTAGCACTTTCAAGGCTTACTCTCATCTTTATGTGGACGAGTGTGCCTTTACCCTTAAAGCTTTGTGGACGAAACGTACTTGCGTAGTACTTTCAAGGCTTTGGCTCGTCTTGATGTAGACGAGTTTGCCTTTACTTGCCTTTCCTTTAAAGAAAGCTTTATGGACGAAACATCCTTGCGTCCAAGGATTTTGCTCGTCCTTGGTTGTTTGCCTTATGTGAATTATTTCGAATGAAACCACAAAAATGAAGGACTCCTATGCAATTATACATAATTTGAAATACATATGTTTAGAAATCCATACTTTGTAAACATTCGTCCACAGGCATGGTACGTGCTTAAAAGCTAGTGCCTTTTGGGAATTAAAAATACTTAACATACAAGTTAGCCCATAACACAACACTTACACATTTCAAACACACTAGTAATGGCCAAATATGAGAAAATAATACTGCGAGCAATTATTTTGAACGTCCATGGTGTTTGTCCTATGGCAATGCTCATCCACGGTCATCCTTTATTGGTAATATCTTCTCAAGTGTTCAACATTCCAAGGGTGTTCTAGCTTCCGTCTATCCAGAGCCTCCAAGTAGTATGATCCTTGCCTTTTGCAGTTGATAACCCTGTAAGGCCTTTCCCAATTTGGTCCTAGATTTCCATAGGCAGGGTTTTTGGTGGCCAAAGAAACCCTTCTTAGGACGAGGTCCTCGATGTTAAATCGCCTAGGTTTGACCATGGCATCATACTGTTTGGCCATCAGGTTTTTATACCTCGCCGTTCTCTGCTCCGCGTCCATCCTTACCTCGTCTATGAGATCGAAGTTAAGACGAAGATGTTCCTCGTTTTTCTCATCTTGATACCCCACAACCCTATGACTGGCTATATGTACCTTCGCAGGTATGACTGCATCGCTCCCGTAGGTTAGTTGAAAAGAAGTTTCCCCTGTGGTGGTCTTTGCTGTTGTTCTGTAAGCCCACAATACACCTGGTAATTCATTCGGCCATACTCCCTTTGTCCCTTCAAGCCGAGTCTTGATGATCTTCAATAAGGATCGGTTTGCTACTTCAGCTTGGCCATTTGCTTGAGGGTGGGAGGGTGAGGAATAATGATTCTGAATTCTAAACTGTTCGCAGAAGTCCCTGAAAAGTGCATTGTCAAACTGTTGTCCATTGTCCGATACCAATACCCTTGGCACCCCAAATCGACATACAATGTTTTTCCAAACGAAATTCTTAACATTTTGTCGTGTGATCTTTGCTAGTGGTTCTGCTTCTATCCACTTAGTAAAGTAGTCAATACCTACCACTAAAAACTTCATCTGCCTGGTTCCAAGTGGAAAGGGACCCAAAATGTCTAGTCCCCATTGTGCAAAAGGCCACGGGGCCATCATAGGAGTAAGGTACTCTGAGGGTTGTCTAGGGACATTGTTGAATCACTGACATTGGTCACATACTTTGACATAAGCCTTTGCGTCTGCTTGAATAGTTGGCCAGTAGTACCCTGCACGGACGACTTTATGCACTATCGCTCTTGTTCCCGAGTGGTTTCCACATGCCCCTTCATGAATTTCCCTCAATATATAATTTGCTTCGTCTGGAGCTAAGCACCTCAGATAAGGTTGAGAAAAACCTTTTTTGTATAGTACCTCGTTTATGAAGACGTACTTGGTCGACCTAATTCTTAGTTTCTTGGTGTCGTCTTTTCCCTCTGGTAGCCTTCCATCCTTTAAGTACGCCACTATTGGAGTTGTCCAATTTTCTTCACCTTCTATCTGCTGTATCTCCGGAAGATCTATACTTGACATATATTGAACTTCGTCAAAGTCGTCCAAAGCCCCACCTGTCGAGGCTTCTTTTGCTAAAGCATCTGCTTTCGTGTTCTCTTCCCTTGGGATTTGAATGAAACTGGCTTCTTTAAATTTCTTCACAAGACATCTCACCTTATTAAGATATTTCCTCATGCGTTCCTCTTTTGCTTCGTATGTCCCATTCACTTGACCCATAACCAGCTAAGAATCTCCATGGACGAGCAAAAACTCCGCTCCTAAGGACTTTCCCAACTCTAACCCCTTAAGAAGGGCCTCATATTCTACTTCATTATTGGTCGATGTATATTATAGTCAAACTTTGTACTTTAGCTCATCTCCCTCTGGTGACTGCAAGATGACTCCTATTCCCCTTGTATACATAGTTGAGGACCCGTCCACATGAATAACCCATCTCCGGGCTTTGTTCAGCTCATCTATTTCTCCCAAGTTTGGAGTGAACTTCGCAATGAAATCTGCCAACACTTGTGCTTTTATCGCGCTCCTTGGTTGGTATCTAACATTAAATTCGCTTAGTTCTATCGCCCACTGGACTAGTCGCCCTGCGGCCTCCAACTTGTTCATTGCCTTCTTTAGTGGATAATCTGTTGAGACATTGATGACGTGTGCTTGAAAATAATGCCTCAACTTCCTTGATGCTGTAACCAAAGCAAAGGTCAAGTTTTCCATCATTGGATATCGTCCTTTTGCCCCTCTCAGTGCTTGGCTCGTATAGTAAACTGGTTTCTGTATATTTTCCTCTTCCCTATTCAACGCTGAGCTTACTGCATGCGGGGACACTGCCAAAATACAAATATAATTCTTCACTAGGCACGGACGGACTTAATAGAGGAGCCGTGGTTAGGTAGGTCTTGAGATCTTGGAAAGCCTTTTGACACTCGTTCGTCCATTTGAATGCCTTTTTAAGGACCTTGAAGAATGGCAAACATTTATCAGTTTCTTTAGAAACAAACCTGTTTAGAGCGGCAACTCGTCCAGTGAGTGATTGGACTTCTTTGATATTCTCTGGCGGTTTCATATCCAGGATCACCTGAATTTTGACGGGATTCGCTTCAATCCCTCTATGGGAAACCATGAAGCCAAGAAATTTTCCTGACGAAACTTCAAAAGCGCATTTGCTAGGATTTAATTTCATATTATACCGACTCAGTGTGTCAAAGGTTTCTTGGAGGTCGTCCATGTGGTTCTTCTCGTCCAGACTTTTTGTCAGCATATCGTCCACGTAAACCTCCACATTCTGTCCTATTTATGGTCGGAACATATGGTTAACCAACCTTTGATAAGTTGCCCCTGCGTTCTTCAGACCAAAGGGCATCACTTTATAACAAAACAGTCCTTGGCTTGTTATGAAGGACGTCTTTTCTTGATCAGCCTTGTCCATCTTTATTTGGTTATACCCTGAGAAAGCGTCCACGAAGCTTAACAGCTGATGACCAGCTGTTGAATCCACCAATTGATCGATGCGTGGTAAAGGGTAGCTGTCCTTGGGGTAGGCTTTATTCAAATCAGTGAAGTCCACACACATTCTCCACTTGCCATTCGTTTTCCTAACCATCACTACATTGGCCAACCATTTTGGGTAATAGACTTCCTGAATAAACTGCACTGTTGTTAACTTCTGGACTTCTTCCTTAATAGCCTTGTCCCGTTCTGGAGCAAAAGTCCTTTTCTTCTGACGAACGGGCTTGTAAGATGGGCATACGTTCAACCGATGAGTGATGAAATTTGGGTCAATTCCCGGCATGTCTTCATGACTCCAGGCAAAGACATCAACATTTGTCCTTAAGAAGCGGACGAGGTCTTGCTTTGTTTAATCCCTCATGCTTGTTCCCACTCTAGTAAACTTCTTGTGGTCATTCTTGTCCAAAGGAATGTCTTCCAGTATTTCGGTGGGCTCTGCAACCACTCTTCTTTCCTCTATGCTCATTGTCTGTGTTCCCTCGTCCATGACTAGCATGGACAAGTAACATTCTCTCGCTGCTAGCTGGTCTCTTTGCACTTGTCCCACCCCATACTCTGTAGGGAACTTGACTGACAGATGATAGGTAGAAGTTACTGCCTTCCAACTATTCAGAGTTGGTCTTCCTATGATGGCATTGTACGATGACGAACAGTCCACCATGAGGAAGTTTACTCCTTTGGTTATCTGTTGTGGATGTGCCCCCACTACCACAGGTAATGTAACTATTTATATGGGTTGTACCTTTATTCCCCCAAACCTCACCAGAGGTGAGTTCACTGGACGAAGCAAGTCTCGTCCAAGATTCAATTGCTGAAAGGCAGGGTAGTACAGATGTCCGCCGAACTGCCATTGTCAACTAACACCCTTCTGGTTGTATAATCTGCGATAAGCAAAGTAATGACGATCGCATCGTCATGGGGGTGGTGAATTCTCTCAGCATCCTCATCAGTAAAGGTAATAGTCTGCTCTTCGGTTTTCCTTGTCTTGGAGAGTCGTCTTGAGAGCTAGATGTTCCGCACTGCCTTTAGGTACGTCTTCCATAACCTGGAAGATTGTCCTGTTGAGGTTCCTCCTACGATCATTCTTATTTCTCCTAGTGGGGGTCGCGTCGTCTCTCACAACTTTCTTTTCAACTTTTCATCTTTCTGATCTCGTCCAAGGAAGTTTCTCAGTTTTTCTTGCTTGATGAGGTTTTCTATTTGCTGCTTCAAATCGAAGCACTCGTCCGTGTCATGCCCGTGGTCTTTGTGAAAACGGCAATACTTATTCCTATTGCGCTTGTTGGGATCTCCCTTCATTTTTTCTGGCCATTTCAAGGACGAATCGTCCTTGATCTGCATGAGCACCTGGTCAAGTGGAACATTCAAAAGCGTGTAGTGCTGGCTTCTTCCTAAGGACGAGACTGGCTTTCTGTTTTCTTGATCCCTTTTCTCCCCAGTGCGGGCCTTCTTTGGACGAGGAGCTTGCTCCAGGTGATGGTAAATGTCTCCTTACCTTCGTTCGACTTTCTTTCTCTTTTTGGCTATGATTGCATCTTCTACATTCATGAAGTTTTGGGCCAAATAGATGAGTTCAGCCATGGTCTGAGGCTCTTGCTCATAGAGCTTGTGGATGAATAAATCAATATTTACCCTGTTATGGAAGGCTGCCAACAACAGTTTATCATCCATTTCGTCCACAGTTAGGGCTTCTCTGTTGAAAGGAGTAATGAAGGACTGCAAGCTCTCATTTTCCCCTTGCTCTATTGTTAGCAAACTAGACGAGGAGCGCTTATGCCTCTGTCCTCCAATAAAATTGTTAATTAACAATTTGCTCAATTCTTCAAACGAACTTACAGAATTTGGGGGTATTTTGCTAAACCATACTCATACCGGTCCTTTAAGTGTAGTTCGGAAAGCCCTATACATGATCTCGTCTGGAACCCCCTGGAGATGCATTGTAGTTTTGAAGGTTGCGATGTGATCACACGGGTCACGCGTCCCATCGTACGAGTCCAAGGAAGGCATTTTGAACTTTGCGGGTAGGGGATGACCGTTGATGGGAGCCGTAAAAGGGGAGTCTGTTCGGTGAACCAAGTCTTCCATGGGATTTGCCCTCCTCATGTTCTCTTTCATTTCGTCCATAGCTTTGCACATCTGGTCCATTTCCCTTTTTAAGTGCGGCATCCTTCGTGAAACGGTACCCCTTGACTGGCTTTCGGGCTCGACATTCTCCCTAGCCTGACTCTGGGCTTGTCCTTCCTCGAACCTCTCTTGACGCTGCCTCCTCAAATGAATCTCTCTAGTTAACTCTTGATTCTGGCGAGTTAACTCCGCCATGGCGGTTGCCATAGACTGTATGTGTTGGATGGAAGGTAATTGAGCGACGGGCGCTGATTGTCGATCACGGTTAGGATTACTGGAGGTATCCTTACTTTCTTGGTGGCCTGGGCTAGTGGCCCTTGATCTTGTCCAAACCATACAGCCTTTTGTCGAAGGAAGATAATTGTAAATTACAAACTACACCCCCTACAGACGGCGCCAACTGATGATGCACAACAAAATCAGTAGACTGAATGCTTCGGGCTTCAATGGTTGGCGAAACGATAATCCGGGAAAACCTAAAGAGATGAACAAACTATCGAAGGTGACCGAGGAGGACCAGCCAAAAATCCTCCGATGGCAAAGTCAGTCTATCTCTCAATTTTAAGAATTCCAAATTACCTGGAAAAATAATCCGTACTTTTTTATTGGCAATAGTTGTTTATATAGTGTATACTATAAGCAGTTACTTGCTTGACAACTTTTCCTTTATTAGAGGAAGTCAGAAAGTTCAGAGTTAACTTCCATAACTGCTATGGAAGTTATATTATTTGGTCAAACGTTTCACAACTGTCGTTGGAGGTGGTTTCGTGGCAACGACTTCGATTTCGTATACACATTCTGGAATAAGGGTATGAACCTCGTCCAGGGATTGTACGTGGTAATCACGCCTGAAGTCATTGTAGGCCGTCCAAGGGTCTTTATACACGGACAACCTTGGTATGGACGAGGTTTCTGGGCTAAGTCATCTCTACTCCTTCTTTGGACGACCCCTACGGATGAGCTTGGAGTTGGATTATTTTGAGACACTATCAAGGTTTGTATTTGGGAAAGAAAAAAACTCAACAGAAAGAGAGAGACAACTATGTCTCACTGAGATCTATGTTTGGGTATGGGTTTATAGCCATGAGGTCTATATTTGGGTTTTCCATGGGAGAGAGAAAAACTCAACACAAAGAGAGAGACAATTGTGCATGAGGGAGAGAGAGGTTGGAGGTGAAGACTGTGATACTAGAGAACTATTAGGTTTTGAAGGCTGATAGTACAAAACTAGAATGATTTTCAGAGTTGGGTATTGGAGGAAGGAAAAGGGTAGAGAAGATTTTCAAGGGTGGGACTTGGGAGGTTATCGGGTTTGTTTTTTAGAATTGTGGAAAAAATTTCAGTTTTAGCTTTTTTTAGATGAAATTTTTGGGTTAGAAATAATTTTTTTTTTTAAACAATGTTGATGTGTAAAAATGTAAGAACTCTAAAAAAAGAAAAGAAAAAAAAAAAGATGTTAAGTCCATAATATTTTTATAACAAATCATAGGTGGTTAGTTGTTATTGGTTCAAATTTGAACCCAACACTAAAATTACTTTTTTGTCCCAACAATAACAATTAGTAACAACTTACCACTTAGGAATTGTTGTAAAAATATTGTAGACATGATTTCTCCAAAAAAAAAAAAAAAAAAAAAAGTCGAATCTTAGTCAGACGCTTCGGTATATAGTATATATAGATGAGGGCTAGCGAAGTATTTACACGAATTTATTCACCAAGATTGTGGCCGATAAATCAAAGTTCAAGAATTGAAGCCCAGAAGAAGACCTTCAAAGAAAGGTAGCCTTCTGAGGCCTACCGCTATACAACTGCACTTGGATATGATCTAAATTCCAAACAAATCATACCACAGAAAACAAAAATAATATCTACCGAAATTTAACAACGAGCTATGAAGATAAGGAAATCCAGAGTATATTAAATTTATAGAATCAAGTACAGTGCGCAATGAAGCACCACAAACACCTTATAGAACCAAAAGGAAAAACATTCACTAGTCCCAGGTCACAAAACTAATAGAAAACACTATCAGACCTCCCTTTGAACACAAACATAATAACTCACATACGCCTCTACCAACATACTAAAAAACCAAAATACCAAAAGCTAACAAAATCTGAAGGCTAAGCACTCCCAATTTTACGAGCTTAATCCACTTCCTCCATCTTGCTCTCCTCAGCACCATCCTCCTCCAAAGCAGGCATATCAGCATCTTCACCACCGGTCTCTTCCTCATCAATGCTAAGACCAAGCTTCAACATCCTGTGAATTCTAGCTGCAAAAGTGTTGGGTTCTTCGAGGCTGAAACCAGAAGTCAAGAGGGCAGTCTCAAAGAGCAGCAACACTAGATCCTTGACAGACTTGTCATTCTTATCAGCCTCAACTCTCTTTCTCAGCTCCTCCATTATGCCATGGTCAGGGTTAATCTCCATTGTCTTTTTGCTTGACATGTAACCACCCATGCTGTTATCCCTCAGTGCCTGAGCCTTCATGATCCTCTCCATGTTTGCGGTCCATCCATACTCCCCAGTCACCAAACAGCAAGGAGAGTCTACAATTCTGTCAGAGACAACCACCTTCTCAACCTTGTCTCCCAAGATGTCCTTGATGATCTTGCAGAAGTTCTCAAAAGACTTCTTCTTCTCCTCCTTTTTCTGCTTCTCTTCCTCACTGTCGTCATCAAGCTTCAAACCCTCCTTTGTAGCAGAAACCAGCTTCTTACCATCGTACTCCTTTAATTGTCCAATGGCGTACTCATCAATTGCATCAACCATATAGAGCACCTCATAACCCTTCTGCTTGAGCCTCTCCAAGAATGGTGAGTTCTCCACCGCCTTCTTGCTCTCACCGGTGATATAATAAATGTCCTTCTGACCCTCCTTCATTCTGGTCACATAGTCCTTCAAACTAGTCAATTCGTCACCACTCTTGGTTGAGTGGTATCGGAGCAAATCAGCCATTTTGGCCCTGTTCTGGCTATCCTCATGGATACCCAATTTCAAGTTCTTTGAGAAGGCCTCATAGAACTTGTTATAGTCCTCTTTGTTCTCTGCAATCTCATTGAACATCTCAATGCACTTCTTCACCAGGTTCTTCCTAATCACCTTCAAAATCTTGTTCTGTTGCAGCATCTCACGAGAGATATTGAGTGGCAAGTCATCAGAATCCACCACACCCTTCACAAATCCAAGATACTCCGGAATGAGCTCCTCACAATTGTCCATAATGAACACCCTCCTGACATAGAGCTTGATGTTATTCATCTTCTTTCGGGTGTCAAAAAGATCAAACGGAGCCCTCTTTGGAACAAAAAGAATGGCCTTGAATTCAAGCTGGCCTTCCACTGAGAAGTGCTTCACAGCAAGGTGTTCTTCCCAGTCATTCGTCAAGCTCTTGTAGAAAGCAGCATATTCCTCTTTGATTATCTCCTCTGGCTTGCGAAGCCAGATGGGTTTCTGCTTGTTGATGAGTTCCCACTCGTGAGAGACCTCCTTGATCTTCTTCTTCTTCAACTTGGTCTCCTTCCCTTCATCGATTTCCTCAATCGCTCCTTCCTCTTCCTTCTTTGGTTCATCATCTTCATCGTCGCTGATCTCTTTCTCAGTTGTTTTCTCAGTCCAAAGATAGATGGGGTAGCTGATGAACTCAGAGTGTTTCTTCACAAGGTCCTTAATCCTCCTCTCCTCCAAGTATTCTAACTGCTCAAACCAATAACGGTACACAAAATTAATACAGCAATAACGAAGAACAATACATGGATCAATTAAAAGTTAAATTACAGATTAATTAAAAGTATATACATCTATCTGATATATAATTTGAAATCATTGACAATATTCTTTATAGAAAGTCTAACAATTTCTTAATTTCTTTTAAAATCACAAAGAAAGTTTAAGAAAACCCATATTTTTCCACATTATCATTCTAATTTATATTTTTAAATTTAATTTTGAGTTACAGATAGTGCTACATTAGATTAGTTTAACTAATTAAAACTCATGAGAGTATATGTAATCATCATAGTCAAAATAAATATTAAATTAATAATTTACATAATAAAAACATTATGTCTAACACATTGATATATCAAAAGCAATGTAATTTAAAACTGAACTTTATTTTTACCTGGTCCTCCTTGAGGAAGAGTGTGATCTTGGTACCCCTACCAAGTTGCTCTCCATCAACATCCCTTGTCACTGTGAAGGAACCACCAGCTTGTGATTCCCATATGTACTGTTCATCATCATTGTGCTTCGTAGTCGCAATAACCCTCTCGGCAACAAGGTAAGCCGAGTAAAACCCAACACCAAATTGACCAATCATGCTTACATCCGCTCCGGCCTGCAATGCCTCCATAAATTCCTTGGTCCCAGACCTCGCAATTGTACCCAAATTGTTCACCAAATCTATAACCCAAAAAAAAAAAAGTGTTAGCACTCTAAAAATCAAAGTAAATATTATTATAAGAAAACAGAGAAGCATAATATATAAGTACCTGCTTTGGTCATGCCAATACCGCTGTCGATGATAGAGAGAGTCTTGTTGACTTTGTCAGGGACGATCCTAATGAAGAGCTCTGGCTGAGCATCCAGTTTGCTCTTGTCTGTGAGGCTCTCAAACCGTATCTTATCCAATGCCTACACACATAAATTCAAAACCAGTCAGTCTTAATTCTCATCTAAGAGAAAAAGAAAGAGAGAGAAGAGAGACATACATCGGAGGAATTGCTGATGAGTTCACGAAGGAAGATCTCTTTGTTGCTGTAGAAGGTGTTGATGATCAAGCTGAGAAGCTGGTTGATCTCGGCCTGGAAAGCGAAGGTCTCTGCATCGGCCATCTGCACGTCCGCCATTACTGCACCGAAAGAAAGCGCTAGAGAAAACGAAGGAAAGCGAGAGAGTGAGAGAGAATATTAGAAAGCAAATATTGATGAGTGAGTGTGAGAGATTGGTGAGGAGGAGAGTGTGTATTATATAGAGTAGTAGGGAGAAGAGAGAGGGTTTTAGATTCCGAGAGAAAAAAGGAGGGAGAGATAACTTGGGGAGTGGGTCGGTTTTCGAATCTTCTACGGCTCTCTGTGGTTACTTGATTTTGGGTTTTTGTTTTTTTTGTGTGTTTTTTTTTTTTTTTTAATTTTTTGATAAAACGATGTCGTTGCTTTTCTAAATCCAGAAAGTTCTGTCCGTCTGTGGAGTCTGGAATGTTCTGTGGTGGACTCCTACTCGCTCGTGTTTCAGGCTTATTAGTATTTGTCTTTGATTTTTTTTTTTATATTTATTTTTGGTAAAATTCTATTTTTGTGCCTAAATTTAGGAAAAGTTTTTTCTTTCATCTTTAAATTAATTTTTTTCCAACCTTAAACTATTGAAAAATTCATTTTTCGTTTTTAAACTATTGAAAATATTTTACTTCTATCTTTAAACTTTACCAAAAGTTTATTTTTCGTCATTAAATTATTGAATTTTTTTTTCATCCCTATTTTATTTCTAAACTATTAAAAAAGTCTTTACAAAATTTAACAATGAAAAAAACGGGATAATTACATTTTACCCACCTGTGGTTTGCCTCTAATTTGACTTGCCTACTCGTGGTTTCAATTTTGACACTTTACCCACCCGAGATTCAATCCGTTACTGCTCCGTAACCCACCTTCCTGTCTGCTGTTACTCCAACATATTTTTTCTTTCAAAATCAAAACACAAAACAAATCAAACACTCCTCTTTAGCAAAACACACTCTCATCCACATATGCTCACCCACCTGAGAGCTTAAATGCTGCAATGCTACCCACCACCTAATTTATTAGACCAAAAATCATCTAGGTTTTCATTTGGACAGATACTTATTGTTTAATTAATGTATATTGGCAGATTTTGTATTACTGGGTTTTGCTGTCAAAGTAGTAGGAGAAAGTATGTAAACCAGTACTGAGTGAGCTACTCCAAAAATTTGGTGCTTGACCCAATAGATTTTGTATTCTTATTAAATTTTGTATTCTGATGTGTAGTAGACCAGTAGTCAGATTTTGTATGCTTGACCCAACATGCTTATTTTTTCATTTGGTGCTTGACCCAACCGATTTTGTATTCTTACCTATTGCTTCAAAAATTGAATGATTTCTTTGCATTAAGCTTTTCTACTGGGTTCTCATGCTTATTTTGTTTCACAAATACAAGCAAAGTAATTGACAGAAGCTAAACATAAACTTCAATAAAATATGGTAGTTGTGACCATCAGTTCCATGATGAATTGAGGACTTATAAATGACACATGTTCATGGTTTGGTAAATAATGCAATGATTTCATCTTTGAATTGTTTTCAAGAGCCACTAACAATAGCAAGGAAAATTGGTTTTCAAACATAAGTTTTGAGCATAAATTTGCAAGAGGATTCCAAGAATTCAGAACTTGACAACTTTTCTAGCATTCTTTGTATTTATGCAAAGGTTCACAGCATTTCTTAAGGCAAAACACAATAACAACATTAAGGCAAAAATGAAAAATGAATAACTAATCTTGCCCAGATCAAACCCAAATCAAGAAACCAATCATGACAAACCCAGAAAAACACAATCAAACCCAGATCAAACCCAAATCAACACAATCAAACCCAGATCCCACCACCACTGACTAACACAATCAAACCACCACCACCACCCCACCACCCCGCCAACCAAACCAAAGATCCACCCCACCGATCAGTCAATAAACCCACGCCAACAAAGTAACCAAACCGATTACCACTATCATTGATCAAGAAAGAGAGAGGAAGAGGAAATTCGCAATCATCAACAAACCAGGCGGAGGTTGAGATTGTTAGAATAATGTGGCCCAACATAATAGATATATATATATATATATATATATGTATGTGATGCCTTTATTATTAACAAATAAATATTCAGTCTCTTGTGAAATTATGCAATTCTTATATGATGTAAGATATTGATATATTGAAATAGGTCTACTTGGTTTAGTAGACTAAGATTATGAATGCATTCATTGTAGTCCTTGACTTGACCATATCCATCATGATGTAGCCTATTCTGATAGATACATTGTTGGACCATGATGGAAAGGAGGTGCAAGTAAAAATTACTCAAACTATGGAAGACAATAAGGGCTAGTCTTTCGATGGTTAGTGCATAATAATCTCGGAAGTCCTTCCATAATGAGATTCATGCACGTTGAGTGTTGGCTTTAATAAATCTATCGTGTCATTACCAGTAACTTGAACTCCTATTAAAGTTGTTGTCATTATGGTAGTTCTGGATATGAACGATAGATGAACCCATGTATTAGCATGGAGTTACAAAAGTAATAACACATTAATAAACTTCTTCATTAATGAATCTAATTAATAAAGTGGTTTATTAACAAATGTAACATATCTGTTACATGAAGTGTTATTAAGATAGGAAGGATTTTATGGCTGGTCATGTCCTTTCTAAATATTATAAATATTGTCAAGGCCACACTTGCAAGGGGGTGTGAAAAGAGAAAATAAAGCTCTTGTTAATCCTGACCAGCTGGGGAGAGCATCCTGATTGCTTGTGAGGTCCTTGAATAACATAATCAAGTATGTATAATTCTCACATCTTATTGTTGAATTTTATTACATATGCACATGATGTAATTGTTAATTGATAGATGTATTATATGTGTTTCTCTTGAATTATTACTTTTTAAGTATAATTCCAACAGAGATTGAGCTCCATTTTGGCTGAGACAAAGGCTGAGATCGAGCTCCATTCTCTCTAAACCACCACCAGCCGTCTTCCTGGATCTGCTCCAAACCGCCGAGACAGCGGCTGAGACTGAGACGAATGCAAGAACGAAGGAAATTAGATGACCCACAACCAAAACCACATAAAAATGAAACCCATCTCTGTGGTGGCCGGTGTCCTCCTTAACTCCACCATCGGATAGAGAGAGCAGAAAGATGAGAGAGAGAATGTTGTACAAGAATAGGTGAAAGGAAAGAGACACATAGAGAAGGAAAATATGATATTTATAGTGGTTGATGTAGGTTTTATTTTTCTGGGCATATGTTCTCATAGAAGTTCTTAAGCAATCAAGAACCCTAACTTTTTGATCTGTTTTGTGTTTTGATTTTGAAATAAAATGTGTTAGAGTAACGGTAGACAGGGAGGTGGGTTACGGAGCAGTGACGGATTGAACCTCGAGTGGGTAAAGTGTCAAAATTGAAACCATGGGTAGACAAGTCAAATTAAAGGCAAACCACAGGTGGGTAAAGTGTAATTATCAAAAAAAAAAAATTTCAAAGTTTAAGGATCAAAATAGTATTTTACTTTTGTTTTTTTCTAATGAGATTGTATAACTTTTCTGAGTATATGATTCTCATGAATGGAACTAGGATTGGTTGGTTCTTAAAAAAAGTTTTATTCAAAAAATAAATTACCATTTATTCAATATTAATAAAATATATAAAATAATTTTTCTTACTACATATCTACCCAATCATTTATTATCAAAACGTGACTTTTTTTTTTTTTTTTGAGAAACTATTGCAACAATTACCTATAATTGGTTCTATATTAAATGTCGCAACAAATTTTTCTATTAATGTACAGAATCAAAGAATCATTAGAAATTTTTTTTCTTCTTCTTCAAAGTATTTATGATTGAAAATTATTGTATTATAATTGCAATAAAAACTAAAAAAGGTAAATAAAAATTAATACTCAATCATTTTATCACCACACACTTTTGGCATGATGATCACTCCACAAATATAAGTAATTATGAGAAATGGAGGGTAAGGGCCAAGCCGGAGTTCAAGTATCATAAAAAGAGTTTCATATACATACACTTAAATTATTTTAAAATAGAATACATACACTTAAATTATTCTAAAATATAATTATATTTCAGATAAAAAAAAACAGTACAATCATTTTATAAAGAAAATTGTACCAACCATGAAAGTGTATTGAATATCATTGTCCAGTTTTATTCTTACTAAAAAAAAATAACTTATTTGTTTAAAAAAAGAAAACACTTCAACAATTGTTTAGGTGGAATCAAGTAGCAGGACATCATTAAAAACGAAAAGTCTCAAACTTTTAACTTTTGGTTCTCAAACATCAATAAAGTTAATTTTAATACCAAACATATTTAAGTCAAATGATTTAAATTTTTTGAGTTGGCTTTCAATTTGGAAGTTCCAAGCTTTAATACAAAACACGTATAAGTTTAGTAACCATTTTATATTTTAGATTCTTTGGGTAAACTTTAAACTTAGCATGACTGGTTTTTAATTTGGGGAGCAAAATATAATTTTTTTTTTTTTTTTTGGTATTTACTTTCATATGTATATATACACACTCTCATTCTTCTATTAATAGCTCCATCTTAACTATTCTCTAGCTCATTCTCAAAATATAATTTTTTTTTTTTTTTTTTGTATTTACTTTCATATGTATATACACACACTCTCATTCTTCTATTAATAGCTCCATCTTAACTATTCTCTTGCTCATTCTCAAAAAACAAAAACTATTCTCTTGCTTGTGAGAAGTGAACTCATTCCACACACACCAAGTAACTTAAAAAAAAAAAAAAAAAAAAAAAAAAAAAAAAAAAAAAACACTCTTTGAGGTGGCCTCAATGGCAGAGCCATGGTTTGATCTTCGGGTGGGAAAAATATATTTATAAGTGACCCACACATACATAAACATATGCGCAAGTCCTTAAAGCCAATCCAAGTATTAAAAAACCATTCAAGTGAATTCTAAAATGCATTTGAAATTAATATAAGAAAATCTACACACAAAATTAATATCTTTTGATATTTTGCTTCTTTGTTAGAGGTTGGATTACACGGGAATAAATTATATTGTGATTTTTTCTGAAGTCAAAAGTACCAGTATGGATTACATAAAAATATTTGTAGTAGCTACACAAAAATCAAGTACAAATCATTTGAATTATGGTTTTTTTTATTATTGACTTATAAATTTATCAAATTGTGATATTTATAAAATTGAATTGTGAGCATATATGCACTTGAACTTTCAATTTTTAACTTGAAAACAACATCTCTCTCTCTCTCTCTGTTTTGTGCCTTTAAAAGGCATTGATAAAAATCAAAAAAATTCTATTTCATTTTTAGATGAAGTTTGACATGTAAAAGAAATAATGATTTTATAACAGAAAAAAGGAAATTAAAAAAATTAATAAAAGAAAGGAAATAATTGAATCATTTTTTAAAAAAATTTATACTACTTTCTTGGGAAATATAAAAAGTTATTAAAAAAATCAATTATTTTTTTCTTTTTTCATAAAAATTTTTCTTAAACTAAGGCCTTAAGGGTTTTTAACTTGAAACAACTCAGATGCTGCAAAGCGTTGTAGCTTTGTAGACTACTAATAAGGCCAAAATCTATACAAATTGCATTTTAGGCCTAACGCTAAAAAATTGAACTTAAATACATTCTGAATTCCAAACTTGTCATAACATAGAAAACTTAAACAAAATTTCTACCGTAATTTATCTACCAACGAGCCATTAAGGAAATCCAGAGTATATTAGACTTTATAGTATAGGAAAGTACAAAATGCACGGTTAAGCATCATATACCTTCATAGACCCAAAAGGAAAAGGGTTATTCACAAATCCCAGGTAGCAAAACTCACAGAAAACACTATCCCTTTGAACACAAACATAATACTGTAATTCACACACACCTCTACCAACATACTAAAAACAAAAGCCTATAACAAAGACTGAAGACTAGGGACTCCCAATTTGAGGAGCTTAATCCACTTCTTCCATCTTGCTCTCCTCTGTAGCATCCTCCTCCAAAGCAGGCATATCAGCATCGTCACCACCGGTCTCTTCTTCATCAATGCTAAGACCAAGCTTCAACATCCTGTGAATTCTAGCTGCAAAAGTGTTGGGTTCCTCAAGGCTGAAACCAGAAGTCAAGAGGGCAGTCTCAAAGAGCAGCAACACAAGATCCTTGACAGACTTGTCATTCTTATCAGCCTCAGCTCTCTTTCTCAGCTCCTCCATTATGCCATTGTCAGGGTTAATCTCCATTGTCTTTTTGCTTGACATGTAGGAGCCCATGCTGCTATCCCTCAATGCCTGAGCCTTCATGATCCTCTCCATGTTTGCTGTCCATCCATATTCCCCAGTCACCAAACAGCAAGGAGAGTCCACAATTCTATCGGAGACAACCACCTTCTCAACCTTGTCTCCCAAGATGTCCTTAATGGTCTTGCATAGGTTCTCAAAAGACTTCTTTTTCTCCTCCTTTTTCTTCTTCTCTTCCTCACTCTCATCATCGAGCTTCAAACCCTCCTTTGTAGCAGACACCAATTTCTTACCATCATACTCCTTTAACTGCCCAACAGCGTACTCATCAATGGCGTCAACCATATAGAGCACCTCATAACCCTTCTTCTTTAGCCTCTCCAAGAATGGTGAATTCTCCACAGCCTTCTTGCTCTCACCAGTAATATAGTAAATGTCCTTCTGACCCTCCTTCATTCTTGTCACATAATCCTTCAAACTAGTCAATTCATCACCACTCTTTGTTGAGTGGTAACGGAGCAAATCAGCCAATTTGGCCCTGTTCTGGCTATCCTCATGGATACCCAATTTCAAGTTCTTTGAGAAGGCCTCATAGAACTTGTTGTAATCCTCTTTGTTCTCAGCGATCTCGTTGAACATCTCAATGCACTTCTTAACAAGGTTCTTCCTAATCACCTTCAAAATCTTGTTCTGCTGCAACGTCTCACGAGAGATATTGAGTGGCAAGTCATCAGAATCCACCACACCCTTAACAAATCCAAGATACTCCGGAATGAGCTCCTCACAGTTGTCCATAATGAAAACCCTCCTGACATAGAGCTTGATGTTGTTCATCTTCTTTCGGGTGTCGAAGAGATCAAATGGAGCCCTCTTTGGGACAAAAAGAATGGCCTTGAATTCAAGTTGGCCCTCAACAGAGAAGTGCTTCACAGCAAGGTGCTCTTCCCAGTCATTGGTCAAGCTCTTGTAGAATGCAGCATATTCCTCTTTTGTTATCTCCTCTGGCTTGCGAAGCCAGATGGGTTTCTGCTTGTTGATGAGTTGCCACTCGTGAGAGACCTCCTTGATCTTCTTCTTCTTCGATTTGGTCTCCTTCTCTTCATCAACTTCCTCAATAGCTCCTTCCTCTTCCTTCTTTGGTTCGTCATCTTCATCGTCACTAATCTCTTTCTCAGTTGTTTTCTCAGTCCAAAGATAAATGGGGTAGCTAATGAATTCAGAGTGTTTCTTCACAAGGTCCTTAATCCTCCTCTCCTCTAAGTATTCCAACTGCCCAAGCCAATAACAGTACACAAAATTAATACAAGACTAACTATGCATTGATCAGTCTAATAAAAAAAGAAAAAAAGAAAATGTAAATTAAAGAAATCAGCAATATGGATTTTTTAACTTTTTATTGACTACCACTAAAGTTCACATAAATTGGCAACACACATTCTAATATGGACTTCTTTTTTTTTCTTTTTTTCATTTGGTTCTAAGAATTACAAATAGTAACAAACTAAGTTATGTATTTTTTTTTATATATAATAAAGACCAAGAAACTAAACGAAATTTGATTAAATTATGCTTGATTGTCTCTACACAAATTCTAAAAATGTCTCCAAACAAATTGCAATTAAATTATGTGTGTCCTTCCTATAATTTCTCTAATTAACTCCTTATATAATTCAACAAAATATATAAATAATGAACATACCTGAAATTCTAAATATAAAAAATTAAATTCATAAATTATCAAAAATAATTAAAAGTACTACAACTTATTTTAAATTTCTGTAAAATATGGTAAAATTCTAATTGATTTAACATTATAAATTCCTTGAAATTTAAGCATCTAGAATAAACTATCCTAACAATGTAACACATCTAGGGCCTGAAAAAACAATGTAGTAAATATAATTTATGAAAAATAGTGTAATTTAACTTTGCAAAAAAGTAATTGAATTATTGAATTGAGGAATTTACCTGGTCCTCCTTGAGGAAGAGTGTGATCTTGGTACCCCTACCAAGTTGCTCTCCATCAACATCCCTTGTCACAGTGAAGGAACCACCAGCTTGTGACTCCCAGATGTATTGTTCGTCGTCATTGTGCTTTGTGGTCACAATAACCCTCTCGGCAACAAGGTAAGCAGAGTAAAACCCAACACCAAATTGACCGATCATGCTCACATCCGCTCCGGCCTGCAATGCCTCCATAAATTCCTTGGTCCCAGACCTCGCAATTGTACCCAAGTTGTTCACCAAATCTATAAAACCCAAAAACCAAAAAAAGTTTTAGCAATCTAAAATCACGGTGCTTATAGATGAATAAGGAAACAGAGAAGCAGAATATATAAGAACCTACTTTGGTCATGCCGATACCACTGTCGATGATAGAGAGAGTCTTGTTGACTTTGTCAGGGACGATCCTAATGAAGAGCTCTGGTTGAGCATCGAGTTTGCTCTTGTCTGTGAGGCTCTCAAATCGTATCTTATCCAACGCCTATACACATAAATTCAAAACCAATCAGTCTTAATTCTCATCTAAGAGAAAAAGAAACAGAGAGAAAGAGAGACATACATCGGAGGAATTGCTGATGAGTTCACGAAGGAAGATCTCTTTGTTGCTGTAGAAGGTGTTGATGATCAAGCTGAGAAGCTGGTTGATCTCAGCCTGGAAAGCGAAGGTCTCTGCATCAGCCATCTGCACGTCCGCCATTACTGCACCA
Organism: Lithocarpus polystachyus; assembly: GCA_033629205.1. Classification (NCBI taxonomy): domain Eukaryota; kingdom Viridiplantae; phylum Streptophyta; class Magnoliopsida; order Fagales; family Fagaceae; genus Lithocarpus; species Lithocarpus polystachyus. The sequence continues at coordinate 14,568,339 of CM066170.1, forward strand.
AAAGAAGGCACTAGAGAAAACGAAAGAAAGCGCAAGAGAGAGAAACGCAGAGAGAGTTTTGTAGAGAGTCTGATTAGAAAGCAATTGAATTTTGATGAGCGAGTGAGAGATTGGGGCAGAGGTGTGTGGGTTTATATAATGGACGAGAGAGAGAGGGTTTGCGATTTCGAATCTTGAGGGAGTTGGGGCGGTTACGAATCTTCTACGGCTCTCTGGAGTTAATTGATTTTTGGCTTTTCTGTTTTTTGTGGTGAAACGATGTCGTTTCTTTACTAATCCAGAAAGTTCTGTACTCTCGTGGAGTCTGGAATGTTCTGCGGTTGAGTTCCCACTCGCCCGTGTTATTTATTTTTATTTTTTGATAGGACTCGCCCGTGTTAGGAATCTGGTTATTCTTATTCACTTCAATAGATTAGTATTGGTTTCTTACCAAAACATGAAAAAAAAAAATTTAATTAATTACTAAATATATATATATATATATGAAAATTAAAAACTAAATTAATATATGAAAAATAAATTACTATTTATTCAATATTTACAGCCTTTTAAATCGCAAAAAAATCTCAACAATCGCCTATAATCAATTCTATATCATTTTTTTATATAAAAAAAAATCAAAGAATCATTATAAAATATTTTATTTTGTTGCGGAATATTCATGACTGAAAATGTTTATTTTATAATTACAATAAAACTATAAAAGGTAAATAACAATACAATCATTCCGTAAAGAAAATAGTACCAACCATTAAAGTGTATTAAATATCAATGACCAATATTATTCTTACTAAAAAAAAAAATTAGATGTCAAAAAAAAAAAACAAATTAATTAATATATATATATAAAGAGAGAGAGAGAGAGAGAGAGAGAGAGAAACTATGTACCTCAACTAACACTTGATGTTTTCAACTGATATATTTAGGGTTTAAAATTTTAAATCACCTCATCCTCAAACTATTAATAAATTCAAAATATATATACAAAAAAAAAAAAATCACGGACAAAAATACAATGAGCTTAAAAAATTCTTTAGGTGAGATCAGGCAACACAACATCACTAAAAGCAAAAAGTCACAAACTTTTAACTTTAGTTCTCAAACATCAATTCAGCAATTAAACTTTAATACCAAACATATATAGGAAAATTGACCATTTTATTTTTTAGATTCTTTGCGTCGGCTTTCAATTTGGATATTCCAAACTTTAATACCAAAAACATATAAGTCAAGTGACCATTTTATATTTTAGATTCTTTGGGTCAACTTTAAGCTTAACATGATTCTCAAAAAAAAAAACCTTTAAACTTAACATGACTAATTTTCAATTTAGGGAGCCAAATATTTTTTTTTCTTTTTTTTGAGAAACATCTCACTATTATCTTACTTTCATATATATATATATATATATATATATATATATATATACACACACACACCCCATTTTTCTATAATAGCTTCATCTTAACTATTATTCCCTTACTTGTGGATAGCGACCCCATCCCACCACACATACCAAGTAATTATATATAAATTAAAAAAAAAAAAAAAAAAAAACAACAACAACAACAACAACAACTCTTCAAATGGCCTAATGGTGAAAGCGTGGAACCAAGGTATGATCTTTTGTTTTGGGGGGAGAGGGGATTATTTTGAAGTGACCTACACATACATGTACCTTGGCGAGAGTCTTTAAAAGTTAAAGACCAATCCAAATAATAAAAAACCATTTAGGTGAATTCTAAAAAATATTTTAATATAAGACAACCCATAAAAATATTTAACATCTTTTGATATTGTGCTTCTTTGTGAGAGGTTTTTTTACATGTAAAATTATATTGTGATTTTTCTAAAGTCAAAATTTCACTATGGATTACATAAAAACAAGTACAAATCATGTGAATTATGGTTTTTTATTATTATTAATATTCACTCATAAATTTACTAAATTATAATATTTATAAAATTATATATGTGGGGACGAGGATCCCTGAGCTAATTTAAATAGGCAATCAATGTTATTTTTGAGGATGCACCTCGGACCTCGACGATGAGCACTAGTTATGTGAAGCACAAAAGTTAAAACATAAAAAATGAAAGAAAGCAGACTCAGCACGGAATACGAGAATAATGAAGAAAGAAGGTTATAAAAACTGATGATGCTCCTTATGAATCAGTAGGCTGGATGCTTGGACTTTTAAGGATCTGAAAGGCCTGCAAGGAAAATGACGAATCAAAGGAGACCGGGGTTGGCCGGTCTAAGACCCTCCGATGGTGAAGTTAGTTCTCCTTCTGAAAACGAAAAAACTCCAAATTCTATCAAGAGTGTTTAGAGAGATTCAGACTTACCTCCTGTGTTGGAGAGAGGATGTTTATATAGGGTCGAAGTGACGGTTACTATCCTGCAACTGCTCCCTCTTTTGTGGGAGCCAGGAGGTAACTGCTACAGGAAGGTTGAAAATAACTTCTCTTATAATCATTCCACGTAACGTGTATTTCTTAACTGAGTAGCAGGGTCTGTTGAGGCTCGTCCATCCTTGGACGAGTGCTGCTGTGAGAACTTTGGACGAGGTCTTTGAATCCTTAGATCTAAATTGAATGGAGAAGGAACGGTTTATATGTATGGTTACAGTGTGGGATTGTCGAGCTGGTCTCATGGGTGAGCTGTCTTTTTGCAGACGACAGCGCAAGGACGGGTGGATTAGTGCACTGGACGAGTTCGTCCTCTGGACGAGCTCGTCCTTGTGGATGATATAAGGACGAGCTATGCTAGGTACCATCAGTTGCCCCTTCGTCCTTGTCTCGTCGTCTTAGAAGATGTATCATATTTTTCTCTTTCCTTTTATCGTTGTGTATATATCTTTATTATTTTATTATCTCGAAAACGCAACTCAAACATGACTCCTCGTTTTTCGAGTAACGCCACGTGGTGTGTTCTGGTTGGCTCCGCTGCTTTTAAGGGGTGAAAATGCTTCCTATAAATAGTAGAATTCCTCCCCTACCCCTTTTACTTCAAAAGATTTTCCTCCTCGATTTGTCGTCTAGAGCCTCGTCTAGAACTCACTCTGCGTCCATAGTCTTCCTCCGTCTAGAGCCAGGTATTTCTCCCTCCTCGTCTTTAGGATTTCCTTTAAGTTTTTAAAGATGTCAACTGTGATTTCGTCGTCTAGCAATAGTACAGAAAAGGCTATTGACGAGTATCAGGACGTCACTAGCTATAGCAGTTCTGATAGTAGTCATAGTAGTGGTAATGGGGGGAGTAGCACGGACGAGGGGTACATTTCTAGCGCCCCTGGGGTTCCCTTAGACGTTCTACAAGAACAACTAAGGAAAACTTCTGGGTCTCATGCTGGTACCTCGTCTAACGTCCCTCCATCTAGTCCTTTGGACGAGGAGGAGACCGTTTACAGCTGTGCCATAGGTGTTTCGTCAAAAACAACCGAGCAAAGGCTCAACAATCTTAAGTCATGGTACCAAATCCGTGACGAACTTAATCCTAGACTACCCGTCCGTGGAGAGTGGTGTTGTAGCCCTCGTTTTGGCATAGGCGTTTATGAGGCCTATTTTTTGGAGGGCTTGAGGTTTCCGTTAAATTCCTTTGTTGAGGAGTTATTAGTTAGATTAGGTTTAGGAGTTTGTCAATTTAACCCTAACGCATGGAGATTGATTATCTCTATGCAAGTTTTGTGGAGAGAAGTGTTTGGAGGGGACCGTCCTCTCACAGTGGACGAGTTTCTCTACTGTTACAAGCCTTCTGAAATAAACCAATCCCTTGGCTTTTATCAGTTCATAGCTAGGGGCTCACATTGTAGGTTGATTAAGTCTTTGGCCTCGTCTGATAGGAACTGGAAGACGGAATTCTTTTTCGTCTTTGGTATTTGGGCTGGGCACCCTGTGGACGTTGGTAGGGACACATTTGCCCCTTATGAGGGAAGCTTAGGGAACCTTCGTCCTGAGGGTAAGTCCTTTACCCCCATCTTCTTTGTTTGTACTTATACTTTCAGCGTCTAACTTTCAGGTTCTTGTTTGTTTTACAGCTGTTGCACGTCCTTCCTTAAGCAAGTTCCTCCGTGATCGCGTCCAGAGAGCTCGTCTACACCCTGATAGGGATTTCCACTCTTTGGTTTCCCTTAGACGTCTAGCTAAGTGGGGGTTTGGCCCAGTACCGTCTGACGAGGCCATTGCACACGAAGTCACTGTTCGTAGACGTAAGTTCCTGACTTAACAAAGATATGTTTCTTTGTTTTATTCTTTTCTTTTTTACTTTGGTTTTATTTTTAATTTTTATTTCCTTGCTTTGTAGGAATGACGACTATGAAGGAGAATAGGGGAAAGGAGCCTGTGGGTGAGGGGAGTCGTCCAGAGGTCCACTCTCAGACTCGTCCTTCTACAGGAGACAAAAGGAAGAGTTTATCTAAAACTCTCGACTTGGGAAATCTACCTAGTCGTAGAGGGAAGAAGCCCAAGCATGGGTCGTCCCAAACGGTGACCAGGTCCACCCTCCCCTCGTCTCAAACGTTAGTCCAGGTCTTGGACGTGGATTCTCCAACTCCTGAAGTTACTCCGTCCAAGACCCCTCCGTCCAGGTCAGCTGCGCCTACTTCGTCCCAGCCTCCAAGAGTCCCCTTAAATCTAGTTGAAAATGAGGATTTGGCTTGGGAACGATTCGAGAAGGTCTTGTTGGACGAGGACATAGCTGCATGCTATGACATGTCTTTAAAAGACTTTGAATGTTCCGGCGTCCACGATCTTTTTAAGGTATGTAACCTTATCTTTGGGTCGTCCTTCTCTCTTCTTTTTTTTTTTTTTTTGAACTTCCCCTCGTCTAACCTTTATTATATTTTGCCATTGTAGGCAATGTCTAAGTTCATCGCGGCATCCAGGCAGGCCACTGATTTGGACAAGACGAGGGTCTTGCTGGAGACGAGGGTGCAGGAAGTGAAGGACGAGTGCAAGAAGTGGGCTGAGGTGGCGGCCAAGTCTAAGGACGAGGTCAGGGAGTTGCAAAACCAAGCTGAAGAACTGAAGGCTAACATCGTCGAGAAGGATACTCGTCTTGGCCACCTTCAACAGAGGAACGACAAGCTGAGTACCCTTCTTGAGAAAGCCAGGGAAGAAGCAATCGCTCAGTTCAAGGCGTCCAAGGATTATACTGATCTTTTGGACGCCAATTATGCAGCAGGATTCGAGGATTTCAGGATGGACGCTGCAGAGAACTTCCCTGGGTTGGACTTCAGTGTCATCAAACTTAACATTGGTGGTGCCACCACTAGCTCCCTCCTCCAGACGAGCTCAGAGGACGTGAATATTGAGGACGATGCCACTACCCAGCCTATTCAAGACGAGCCCAATGACGACCCTCCTCAACAATGAAGACTTTGCTTTTTACCTGCTCATCTACCTTGTTACTTCTTTCTCTTTTTTGGTTTTGGCCCGTTGTTTTGGCCCTCTTGATGTAACTCAAATACAATTAGTTCGTCCAAATTACTGGGACGAGCATATAAACAAGTTTAATTTTGTTTAGGTTTTTCAGACGTTGGTTGTTTGTCATTACTGAATGCATGTTACTTTACCTTTTTCATTCATTTAAATGTTGTATGGAATTACTTGCATCCCTGTACTCCCAACTTTCACTGTCCATGAATTTATTTATTTTGAATATCATTAGATTCTATAGCATTCGTCCATGGGCGTTATTTTTCAAACATCATGGAGTTATATTTCCCCTTACTTATTTGGACTGCACTTTGCTTGTCCTTAGGGCTAAGACGAACAAATGAAGGGCTCATGGACGACTTGTCCAAGGGCTTGACTCCTTAAGTTGAAGTTGCCCTAAGGACCATATGCATTCCTCGTCCATGTCTATGGTCGTCTGTTATTTAGACGTTGCCTTGTTTGTTTCCTTGTTGAAGGAAAGTTTAGACGTTATGCCCCTTTGTCTAAGGGTTTGTGCTCGTCTTTAAACCTTGGTTCGTCTCGTAGACGGGGTCATGGAGTTTGCCATATTATATGTATTTAAACACTCAAACCATACTCATTATTGAATACAACGTCGACAAGTATGGCACATAGTGCCTTATTATACAGACATCCAAACGTTACTTCGTCCATAGCTAGTGTAATAACTAAGCAGTTTGGGATAAAAAACATTAATAAAAACATTACATAATGCTGAATAATAATAGCAAGTACTCATTTTGGATTCGTCCATGAGGGTCTCGTCTAAGCTGATACTTGATTGTTACTGGTAATACCTTCTCAGATGCTCAACGTTCCAAGGGTGTTCCAATTTTCTCCCATCCAATGCCTCTAAGTAGTATGACCCTTGTCTTTTGCAGTTGACAACCCTGTAGGGTCTTTCCCAATTGGGTCCCAACTTTCCATGAGCTGGGTTTTTGGTTGCAAGAGAGACCCTTTTTAAAACGAGGTCCCCTAAGTTGAAACGTCTTGGTTTCACCATCGCGTCATATTGTCTGGACATGAGGTTTTTGTATCTCGCTGTTCTCTGCTCCGCGTCTGCTCTTACTTCGTCTATAAGATCAAGGTTAAGGCGCAGTTGGTCTTCGTTGTCCTTGGACTGGTACCTCATCACTCGGTGATTGGCCATGTGAATTTCAGCGGGTATCACTGCTTCGCTCCCATAAGCTAGCTTAAAAGGAGTTTCTCCCGTAGGGGTTCTTGCAGTGGTTCTGTAAGCCCATAAAACGCCGGGTAGCTCGTCTGGCCATACCCCCTTTGCCCCCGCAAGCCGGGTTTTGATGATTTTCAACAAAGAGCGGTTTGCAACTTCTGCCTGACCGTTGGCTTGAGGGTGGGCGGGGGAGGAGTAATGATTGTCGATCCCGAAGTGCTTGCAGAAATCTCTGAAGAGGGCGTTATCAAATTGCCGCCCGTTGTCGGACACTAGAACCCTGGGCACTCCGAATCTACACACGATGTTTTTCCAGACGAAGTTCTTCACATTTTGTTGTGTTATTTTCGCTAAGGGTTCTGCTTCTATCCACTTGGTGAAGTAATCAATCCCAACCATCAAGAATTTCATCTGTCTGGTTCCAAGTGGAAAAGGACCTAAGATGTCCAACCCCCACTGGGCAAAGGGCCATGGGGCAGTCATTGGAGTTAGATATTCTGCCGGTTGTCGGGGGATATTGCTAAAACGCTGACATTGGTCACATACCTTGACGTACGCCTTCGCGTCTGCTTGAATGGTTGGCCAGTAATATCCTGCACGGACTACCTTATGAACCAACGCTCTTGCCCCTGAGTGGTTACCGCACGCTCCTTCATGGATTTCTCTCAACGCATAGTTCGACTCGTCCGGGGCTAAACACCTCAAGTAGGGCTGGGAAAAACCCCGTTTGTACAGCACTTCGCCCATAAGAATATATTTGGCAGCTCGGATTCTTACCTTCCTTACTTCACCCTCGTCTTGTGGAAGCCTTCCATCTTTAAGATAGACAATTATTGGAGTCATCCAGTTTTCTCTTTCTCCTACCTCTTGGACTTCCGGGAGGTCTATGCTTGGCATGTATTGAACTTTATCAATCTTGTCCATGGTTTCTCCTGAAGAGGCTGCTTTCGCCAAGGCATCTGCTTCCATATTTTCCTCCTTCGGGAGTTGGACAAATTTGGTGTCGTTGAATCCCTTGATGAGTTGCCTTACTTTATCCAGGTATTTCACCATTCGTTCTTCCTTGGCTTCACATGATCCATTTACTTGGTTAATGATCAACTGGGAGTCTCCTCGGACGACGATGGATTCTGCCCCCAGAGCTTTGGCTAACTCTAACCTTTTAAGGAGTGCTTCATATTCGGCCTCATTGTTAGTGGGTTGGTATTGTAGTCGGACGGCATATTCCAACTTATCCCCCTCGGGTGATCTAAGTACAACCCCAACTCCTCCAGAATGCAACGTGGACGAACCGTCCACGTTGATATCCCACTTCCGAACTTCGCTTAATTCGTCCAGCTCTCCTTGTCCAAGGGTAAACTCCGCAATGAAGTCCGCTAGCACTTGTACTTTAATTGCCCTCCTTGGTTGGTATCTGACATCAAACTCACTAAGCTCTACAGCCCATTGGACGAGTCGTCCTGCCGCTTCCAACTTATTCATTGCTTTCTTTAAAGGATGGTCCGTTTGGACGTTGATAACATGAGCTTGGAAGTAATGCCTCAGCTTCCTAGAGGCTGTAATCAATGCAAAAGCTAGCTTTTCCATGAAGGGATACCGTCCTTCCGCCTCTTTGAGTGCTCGGCTTGTGTAATAAACCGGTTTCTGCACCCCTGCTTCTTCTCTGATTAGAGCGGAGCTCACTGCATTTAGGGACACTGCCAAGTACAAGTACAACTCTTCACCAGGGACTGACGGGCTCAACAAAGGAGCTTCGGTGAGATATGTCTTCAAGTCTGCGAAAGCTTTTTGACATTCGTTCGTCCATTCAAACGCCTTTCTAAGAACCTTGAAGAATGGTAGACACTTGTCAGTAACTCTAGAGACAAATCTGTTGAGGGCAGCAACTCGTCCGGTAAGGGACTGGACTTCCTTGATATTTTGTGGAGGCTTCATATCCAATATTGCTTGAATCTTGTCAGGGTTTGCTTCAATTCCTCTTTGTGACACCATGAAACCTAGAAATTTGCCTGACGAAACCCCGAAGGCGCACTTACTTGGGTTTAGCTTCATGTTGTATCGCCTGAGTGTGTTAAAAGTTTCTTGCAGGTCGTCCAAGTGCTTTCCTTCGTCTAGGCTTTTTACTAGCATGTCGTCAACATAGACTTCTACATTTCGACCAATCTGAGGCCGAAACATGTGGTTTACCAGCCTTTGGTACGTTGCCCCCGCGTTTTTTAAGCCAAAGGGCATCACTTTATAGCAAAACAGGCCTTGACTAGTGACGAATGATGTCTTCTCTTGGTCTTTTTTATCCATTCTTATCTGGTTATATCCAGAGAAGGCATCCATGAAGCTCAGCAACTTATGTCCCGCAGTTGAATCCACCAATTGATCAATGCGCGGCAATGGGTAGCTATCTTTGGGACAGACTTTGTTCAAATCAGTGAAATCCACGCACATTCTCCATTTGCCGTTAGCCTTCTTGACCATCACTACGTTGGCCAACCAGTCTGGATAATAAACCTCTCGAATGAAATTCGCTGCAGCTAACTTTTGAACTTCTTCTTTAATGGCATTATCTCTCTCGGGGGCGAACACTCTTTTCTTCTGTCGAACAGGCTTCGAGGAGGCGTGGACGTTGAGATGGTGGGTGATGATAGCGAGGTCTATACCCGGCATATCTTCATGCGTCCATGCAAACACGTCAATGTTTTTCCTTAAGAACAGGACGAGGTCTTCTTTTACATTATCTTCCATTTCCACTCCAATCCTTGTATACCTCTCGGGTTTATCCTCGTCCAAGGAGATATCTTCTAGTGCTTCAGTTGGCTCTGCCACAACTCGTCTTTCTTCAATATTCATCACTTGTGCCGGCTTGTCCATGGCTAACATAGCCAGGTAGCACTCTCTCGCTGCCAGTTGGTCTCCTTGTACCTGCCCTACCCCATGCTCCGTAGGGAACTTGACTGACAAGTGATAAGTAGAGGTGACTGCCTTCCAACTATTTAAAGTTGGCCTACCTATGATGGCATTGTACGAAGATGAACAGTCAACCACCAAAAAATTCACGTTGCTCGTTACCTGTTGTGGGTGTGTGCCTACTACCACGGGCAAGGTAATAATACCCACTGGCTGCACCTTCATCCCTCCGAACCCCACCAAGGGTGAGTTCACTGGATGAAGTTGGTTTCGTCCAAACTTCATTTGTTGAAAAGCGGGATAATACAAAATATCCGCTGAACTTCCATTATCTACCAACACCTTTCTTGTTGTGTAGTCTGCGATAAGTATAGTGATGACGATGGCATCATCATGGGGGTGATGAACCCTTCCAGCATCCTCGTCCGTGAACGTGATGGCCTGCTCGTTCGTTGTCCTATCTCCGGACGACCGTCTAGAGAGCTGGACGTTCTGCACTACCTTCAAGTAAGACTTCTTCGCCTTGGACGACTGCGCCATTGAATTTCCTCCTATGATTACTCTTATTTCTCCGAGCGGGGGACGTGGTGGTTCCTCCGCCTTTGCTTTCAGCTTGTCGTCCTTGTGATCTCGTCCAAGGAAATTTCTTAACTTCCCTTGTCTGATAAGGTTTTCTATCTGCTGTTTCAAATCAAAACACTCGTCGGTGTCATGCCCGTGGTCCCTGTGGAAGCGGCAATATTTGTTTCTATTGCGCTTATTGGGATCTCCTTTCATCTTTTCAGGCCATTTCAGGGAGGGGTCATCTTTGATCTGCATGAGCACCTGTTCCAGCGGCGCATTCAACTGCGTGTATTGCTGGGTTCTCGCTGAGGGGCCTACCTTCTTACTGTCCCGATCTTTCTTGTCTTCCATTCGTCCCTTCTTTGGACGAGTACCTTGTTCGGAGTGACGCATGAAATTCTCCATTCTCTCAGCTCTCTTCCTTTTCTTGGCTATGATTGCGTCTTCTGCATTCATAAAGTTTTGGGCCGAGTGAACGAGTTCGGCCATGGTCTGAGGCTCCTTTTCATAAAGCTTATGGATGAATAAGTCAGAGTTTACTCCATTGTGGAAGGCTGCCAACAGCAACTTGTCATCTACTTCGTCTACCGTCAGGGCTTCTCTGTTGAAACGAGTGATGAAGGATCGCAAACTTTCATTCTCTCCTTGTTCGATGGTCAACAGGCTGGACGAGGAACGTTTATGCCTTTGTCCTCCAATGAAATTATTAACGAACAGTTTGCTCAACTCCTCAAAGGAACTTACTGTATTTGGTGGTATCTTATTGAACCACACCCGCGCTGGCCCTTTAAGGGTAGTAGGGAAGGCTCTACACATGATCTCATCTGGGACCCCCTGGAGATGCATTGTGGTCTTGAACGTGGCGATATGATCGAATGGATCCCTTGTTCCATCATACGAATCCAGGGAAGGCATCTTGAACTTTGGAGGTAATGGATGACCATTGATTACAGCCGTAAAAGGGGAGTCCGTTCGATGGACTAAGTCTTCTACAGGATTTGCTCTTCTCATATTCTCCCGCATCTCATCCATGGCTTTCTTCATCTGGTCCATCTCCTTCTCCAAATGCGGCACCCTTCGCGAAGTGGCACCACGTGATTGGCTTTCTGGACCAGGATTCCCTCTGTCTTCTTGACTTTAGGCCTGTCCTTCAACGTATCCCTCGTAGCGTTGTCTTCTTTCATTGATCTCCCTCGTCAACTCTTGATTTTGGCGGGTTAACTCCGCCATAGCGGTTGCCATGGACTGTATGTGTTGAACCGAAGACGGTTGCATGGCAGGAACCGACTAGCGATCCCGGTGGGGATTGCTGGAAGCATCCCTGCTTTCTTGGTGGCTCGGGCTGGTGGCCCTCGATCTTGTCCGAACCATACAGCCTTTTGTCGGAGAAAGCGTGAAACGAAACTACAAACACCAAAATTCACGAACTGTTCCCACAGACGGCGCCAACTGATGATGCTCCTTATGAATCAGTAGGCTGGATGCTTGGACTTTTAAGGATCTGAAAGGCCTGCAAGGAAAATGACGAATCAAAGGAGACCGGGGTTGGCCGGTCTAAGACCCTCCGATGGTGAAGTTAGTTCTCCTTCTGAAAACGAAAAAACTCCCAATTCTATCAAGAGTGTTTAGAGAGATTCAGACTTACCTCTTGTGTTGGAGAGAGGATGTTTATATAGGGTCGAAGTAACGGTTACTATCCTGCAACTGCTCCCTCTTTTGTGGGAGCCAGGAGGTAACTGCTACGGGAAGGTTGAAAATAACTTCTCTTATAATCATTCCACGTAGCGTGTATTTCTTAACTGAGTAGCAGGGTCTGTTAAGGCTCGTCCATCCTTGGACGAGTGCTGCTGTGAGAACTTTGGACGAGGTCTTTGAATCCTTAGATCTAAATTGAATGGAGAAGGAACGGTTTATATGTATGGTTACAGTGTGGGATTGTCGAGCTGGTCTCATGGGTGAGCTGTCTTTTTGCAGACGACAGCGCAAGGACGGGTGGATTAGTGCACTGGACGAGTTCGTCCTCTGGACGAGCTCGTCCTTGTGGATGATATAAGGACGAGCTATGCTAGGTACCATCAAAAACCATTCCTTTCGCATTAAATACAAGACAACTACTTCTCTAGCTACATCAATGAGAAAATGACCATGAATAATAGTGGCACAGTTAAGATTATAGAGTAAAACTTGCTAGTATAATTTACTAAATTATAATATTTATAAAATTATATATGTGGGGACAAGGATCCCAGAGCTAATTTAAATAGACAATCAATGTTATTTCTGAGGATGCACCTCGGACCTCGACGATGAGCACTAGTTATGTAAAGCACAAAAGTTAAAATATAAAAAATGAAAGAAAGCAGACTTAACACGAAATACAAGAAGGATGAAGAAAGAAGGTTATAAAAACCATCCCTTTCGCGTTAAATACAAGACAACTACTTCTTTAACTGCATTAATGAGGAAATGACTATAAATAGTGGTGGCACAGCTAAGATTATAAAGTAAAACTTGCTAGTATGTTTTAAATGGGACCAAAGTTCTGAGAGGGCAATCTTAGGCCTCCAAGTGTAAGATCCAGATACGTTGTAAAAAGTAAGAGAAGGATCCAGATCCAGGGAGAGGGGAAAAAAAAAACTATCCATTTGTAAACCCAACCTCAGACTTGACCCGTGGTCCAACACTTGTATTTTTTCTTAACCAATTCTTAAATTGTGAATTAATAAAAGAGGCACATTTTCTTATTCAATTCTATGTCATAAACATTTTGAGTTTGCGCACCGGATATCATAATCAATTTGACTTCCCATCTCTAAACAAATCTATATATATAATAATAGGTAAAGCAGAGAGAAAATCTAATTAGATTTCAAATTGAAATTCAATTAGTGTCTAATTTTATGCCACATGTCTCATTTAATTTAAATTTTAAAATTTTGTGTCAAGTGAGTTAATTTAGGTAAAAATTGAATTTCAATTAAAGTTTAATTTTGCGGCACGTTTTCCATCTAATCTAAATTTTTAAATTTTTGTGCCAAATTAGTTAATTTAATGTAGAAAACGAGGAATTCAATATAATAAACCATAAAAAACATAATCATATAATTCAAATAATTCAAATTTATAAGTCATATATATATTAATAGTTAAAGTGGAGAGAAAATTTAATTAAATTCTAAATTGGAGTCTAATTTTGCGTCACGTGTCATTCAATTTTTAAATTTTTGTATCAAGTGAATTATTAGGTGCAAAAATCAAAAGATCTAAATTCAATTAGATTTTAGATTGAATTTTAATTGGAGTTCAATTTTGCGTCATATATTTCACCTAATTTGTTAATTTTTGTGGCAAGTGAATTATTGAGGGCAAAAACCAAAGAGTCTAGATCTAATTAAATTTCAAATCATATATATATATATATATGTATTATATGTAATTGTGATTGTTTTTAAATTGACCCGTACATATGCACAGGATTACACACTAATTTATTGTAATAGCAAACAGTAAAACTTTTATTTATTTCCATTTGTTGACTAATTGCTTTTTTTGCCGTTACAATATATAAACTGTAATATTTATAATCACAAACATTAGACTTGAGACTTGAGAGTTTATTATGTGATTATTCTTATATTTTATTATTATACACAAATTTTAATAAAATAATAAATTTTTACATTAATAATTCGGGCTTCTCTTTGTCAATTTTATAACTTTGAAAAGGGAATAACTCTCTCTCTCTCTCTCTCCTTTAAAAGGCATTGATATAATAGATATATATATATATATATATATATAAATGAAGTTTGACAGGTGAAAGAAAGAAATAAAAAATATGAATGAAAGAAAGGAAAATATCAAATTATAAAATAGGAGGGGAGCAAATTAATTTACACACATTAACTTTGTAAACTTTGATCAAGCCGGGTCTCCCCCTTCTCCTCTTTTCTCAGCCCTAACTCTATTGTTGGTGGCCTTATGATACTAGCTACAAATCTTAGACCTAATATCTCATAAATCTCATGATATCGAAGGAATCATTTAGTCCTTGGATTAGCCAAGTTATATTTTATTTTTAATACTTCTGCATTTTTTTTTCTTGGTTTAACCGTTTAACACTCTTTGTACTACCTTCATTGTTATTTTTTAATTACAAGTAAATTGTATTTGAAATAAGATGAAAAATTCAAAGATATATATGCAATAAACAAAATCATATCATATATTTATATAATCGTGAATAGTTCACCTATATTGAATAGTTCAAGTAAATTGAATAGTTCACCTACAATTTGAAATGGTTTAAAATTAAACCCTAAGCATTAAAAGATTTTAACTATAGTGGTGAACTTTTCAAATTGTTTCAATTCAAACCCTTTAATTATTACTAAAAATAATATAAATTCACCAAAATTAATATTAGTAAATAATATACATAGGTAGTTTTTATTGCACAATGCAAACGGCAAACGCACAGTGTAAATAGCTCAATAAATTTATGATTAATCAAATATAAATACCCCAATAAATCCAAGATACATCCAATTTCAAATCTAATTAACATGCTGAAACACCAATTTCGAATATAATTTCAGAACATGATGAAATTTGTTGAGAGGAAAAAAACACATACAGTGACCCCAACACTCTGCTCTCCCTCCCACCCCTTTTAACTAGAAAACAACCCAGATGCTGCAAAGCGTGGTAGTAGCTTTGAGGACTACTAGAAGGTCTCCATAACAAAACACTAAGAGAGACGTGACAAAATATATACACGAATTTATTCACAAAGATTGTGGCCTATAAATCCAAATCTAAGGAATGAAGACCCAGAAGACCTCCGAGGTGTGGCAGCTTTTTGGAGGCCTAAAAATATAAGATTGCATTAGTATACATTCTGAAATCCAAATTTATCATAACATAGAAAACTTAAAACAAAATTTCTACAGCAATTTATCCACCAACGAGTCATGAAGGAAATCCAGGGTGTATTAAATTTATAAAACAGTACAAAATACACAGTGAAGCACACCACAAGGACCCTTATAGACCAAAAGGTTTCACAAATTCCAGGTAACAAAACTAACAGAAAACACCATCAGACCCCCCTTTTAACATAACTCACACACACCTCTACCCAAGTACCAAATTTCCAAAAAGTACTAACCGAAAGCCATAACAAAGACTGAAGACTAGGGACTCCCAATTTGAGGAGCTTAATCCACTTCTTCCATCTTGCTCTCCTCTGTAGCATCCTCCTCCAAAGGAGGCATATCAGCATCATCATCACCAGTCTCTTCCTCATCGATGCTAAGACCAAGCTTCAACATCCTGTGAATTCTAGCTGCAAAAGTGTTGGGTTCTTCGAGGCTGAAACCAGAAGTCAAGAGGGCAGTCTCAAAGAGCAGCAACACTAGATCCTTGACAGACTTGTCATTCTTATCAGCCTCAGCTCTCTTTCTCAGCTCCTCCATTATGCCATTGTCAGGGTTAATCTCCATTGTCTTTTTGCTTGACATGTAACCGCCCATGCTATTATCTCTCAGTGCCTGAGCCTTCATGATCCTCTCCATGTTTGCAGTCCAGCCGTATTCCCCAGTCACCAAACAGCAAGGAGAGTCCACAATTCTGTCCGAAACAACAACCTTCTCAACCTTATCTCCCAAAATGTCCTTCATGGTCTTGCACAGGTCCTCAAAAGACTTCTTTTTCTCCTCCTTTTTCTGCTTCTCTTCCTCGGTCTCATCGTCGAGCTTCAAACCCTCCTTTGTAGCAGACACCAATTTCTTACCATCATACTCCTTTAACTGCCCAACAGCATACTCATCAATGGCGTCAACCATATAAAGCACCTCATAACCCTTCTTCTTAAGCCTCTCCAAGAATGGTGAATTCTCCACCGCCTTCTTGCTCTCACCGGTAATATAATAAATGTCCTTCTGACCCTCCTTCATTCTGGTCACATAATCCTTCAAACTAGTCAATTCATCACCACTCTTTGTTGAGTGGTAACGGAGCAAATCAGCCAATTTGGCCCTGTTCTGGCTATCTTCATGGATACCCAATTTCAAGTTCTTTGAGAAGGACTCGTAGAACTTGTTGTAATCCTCTTTGTTCTCAGTGATCTCATTAAACATCTCAATGCACTTCTTAACAAGGTTCTTCCTGATCACCTTCAAAATCTTGTTCTGCTGCAACGTCTCACGAGAGATATTGAGAGGCAAGTCATCGGAATCCACCACACCCTTCACGAATCCAAGGTACTCGGGAATGAGCTCCTCACAATTGTCCATAATGAACACCCTCCTAACATAAAGCTTGATATTGTTCATCTTCTTTCTCGTGTCGAAGAGATCAAATGGAGCCCTCTTTGGGACAAAAAGAATGGCCTTGAATTCGAGTTGGCCCTCAACAGAGAAGTGCTTTACCGCAAGGTGCTCTTCCCAGTCATTGGTCAAGCTCTTGTAGAATGCAGCATATTCCTCTTTTGTTATCTCCTCGGGCTTGCGAAGCCAGATGGGTTTCTGCTTATTGATGAGTTGCCACTCGTGAGAGACCTCCTTGATCTTCTTCTTCTTCGACTTGGTCTCCTTCTCTTCATCAACTTCCTCAATAGCTCCTTCCTCTTCCTTCTTTGGTTCGTCATCTTCATCGTCATCACTAATCTCTTTCTCAGTTGTCTTCTCAGTCCAAAGATAAATTGGGTAGCTAATGAACTCAGAGTGTTTCTTCACAAGGTCCTTAATCCTCCTCTCCTCCAAGTATTCCAACTGCTCAAACCAATAACGGTACACAAAATCAATACAACACCAACTATAGATCAATCTAATAAAAAATTAGTAGTATGTGTAAAATAAAGAAAGCATATATATATATATATATATATATATATACATATATGGATTTTTTAACGTCTGTTGACTACCACTATGGTACACATAAATTGTGAGAACACACATTCTATTATGTTTTTTTTTTTTTTAATAAACAATTCGGTTTTAAGAATTACAAATAGTAATAAACTAAGTTATGTATTTTTTTGATTACATTATAAAAGTGACCAACACTGAACAAGCTTTAATTACATTACGCTTGGTTGTCTCTAAAATTCTGATAATGTCTCCAAACAAATTGCATAATAAATTATGTATGTTCTTTCTACAAATTCTCTAATTGATTCATTATTTATAATAATAAACGTACTAAACGTAATAAGTTAATATTTGTACATACTTGAAATTTATTATAAAAAAGTAAAAAATTAAATTTTAAAAGATCAATATAATTAAAATAAATTATAAAATTTACTTTTAAATTTCTAAAAAATTTATTATAATTGATTTAACATTCTAAATTTCTTGAAATTTAATTATCTAGAATAAACTATCCTAAAAATTCATCTTAAAAAAAAAATCTGTCATAACAATTAATAAAACATTTGTACTAGTTAAGTGTAACACATCTAGGACCTAAAAAGGCAATGTAGTACATGTAACTTATTTGCAGCAAAGTAATTGAATTATTGAATTGAGGGATATACCTGGTCCTCCTTGAGGAAGAGTGTGATCTTGGTACCCCTACCAAGTTGCTCTCCATCAACATCCCTTGTCACAGTGAAGGAACCACCAGCTTGTGACTCCCAGATGTATTGTTCATCGTCATTGTGCTTTGTGGTCACAATAACCCTCTCGGCAACAAGATAAGCCGAGTAAAACCCAACACCAAATTGACCAATCATGCTCACATCAGCTCCGGCCTGCAATGCCTCCATAAATTCCTTGGTCCCAGACCTCGCAATTGTACCCAAGTTGTTCACCAAATCTATAAAACCCAAAAACCAAAAGAAGTGTTAGCAATCTAAAATCACAGTGCTTATAGATGAACAAGCAAACAGAGAAGCAGAATATATATAAGAACCTGCTTTGGTCATGCCGATACCGCTGTCGATGATAGAGAGAGTCTTGTTGACTTTGTCAGGGACGAGCCTAATGAAGAGCTCTGGCTGACCATCCAGTTTGCTCTTGTCTGTGAGGCTCTCAAAGCGAATCTTATCCAATGCCTACACACATGAATTCAAAACCAATCAGTCTTATTTCTCACCTAAAGAAAAACACACTAAACAGAGAGACTGAGAGAGAGAGAGAGAGAGACATACATCAGAGGAATTGCTGATGATTTCACGAAGGAAGATCTCTTTGTTGCTGTAGAAGGTGTTGATGATCAAGCTGAGAAGCTGGTTGATCTCGGCCTGGAAAGCGAAGGTCTCTGCATCAGCCATCTGCACGTCCGCCATTACTGCACCAAAAGAAAGCGCGCTAGAGAAAACGAAAGAAAGAAATCAAGAGAGAAACAGCGAGAAACTTTTCTAGAGAGAGTAGAAAGCAATTGAATTGTTATGAGTGAGAGATTGGTGTAGAAGTGAGTGGGTTTATATAATAGAGGAGAGAGAGGGTTTCCGATGTAAGCACGGAGAAGGGAGAGAGAAGACTTGGAGTTGAGTAAAGGGATTCTGGAGTCTTCCACGGCTCTCTGGAATTATTTAATTTTTTTTTTGGGGGGTGAAATTGAAACGATGTCGTTGCGTTACTAATCCAGAAAGTTCTGTCCTCTTGTGGACTCTGGAATGTTCTCTTCTGTTTAGTGTAGGACTCGCTCGTGTTTGACTTTGCACGTGCGGGTTAACGTCTATACTCTACGCGCCTCTACTGTTATTATAGTTAACTGTACAGGCTGTGTATAAAATGAAAAGCCACCGACCAGTCATTAATTTTTTAAAAATAAATTAAGGGATTATTATAATAAGGTTTATTTATTTATTTCAGCATACCCGAGCTTTTTGAGATATTTGACTATTCCACATGTGCCAAGTAATTATATGGAAGAATTGTTTGATATGGCTCGTGATGGAGATAGGATTTGATTTTAAGGGAGGAATTTATGATAATCCAAATAATACAAAACCATTCATGTAAAAACTAGATGATATATGTATATATATATATATATATTTTTTTTTTTTTTTACAAGGTAGAATTTTTACTCTATCCTAATTTAAGTATATATGTGTGTGAAACTCTCTCCTGAAAACTTGAACTCCGACCCTTGGCCTCCACCCCACAAGCATTTATATTTGTGGAGTTACCACCGCGCACGTGACCACCACACCAAAGGTGCACGGTGGTAACTAGATAATACTTTAATATATAAAAAATCTATAGAAAATAAAACATGTTTGTTATATTATGTTTCTTTGTTAGGGGTTTGTTTACATGTGAATAAGCTATTTTCATTAACTTTTTGAACCCAAAAACATAATTTCACTTAGTATATTATTCACATAAAAAGTCTTCTAGTAGCTACACAAAAATCAAGTACAAGTAATGTGAATTTTGATATTTTCGTTAATAATGACTTATAAAATGATTAGGTTGTATTAATTTTAATATTGTACTGTGAACATATATGCATTTGAAGTTTTAGAGTTTGAGGTGAAAACATTAAACTCGTGAGCATGTTAAGATATTTTGTTATCAAATAAGAGAACTAGAGTTTGAAATCCTACCTACACCATAAATCCAATTTGTGTCTTGGCAGTTTGATAGAGAGCAATTATCATGGACAGACCCATTTTTCAAAATAGATGATGATATTTCTTAGAGTGTGTATTGCTAAATAATGACATAATATTCATATAAGAAACTATGTATAAATAAGTAAATAATCAAAATTTGATGTATATTCTCAAATTGAAACGAAGTGTCAACTACTGTACATTAAAATTAAACACAATTATTAGATAATTTTTCAAGATATTAAATCATGAAATAAGTTTTCAAAATTATAATTTTTTATCTTTTTAAAATTAGCTATCCAATAGGGCATTTATAATTTTGTTTTTTTTTTTTTTTTTTGAAATAAAAGACCGTATTCAATTAACCAATAATGTTTGCATCATGATACAAATCTTCCCTAGCTAATAGAGGTAAATCTTCCATCTAATACATATCATCAATTATATTTTTAGCATATTGAGCAAACACATGAACCACTTTGTTTCCTCCCATTCTTGTACACTCAACATTCACCCAATGTAGCCCTCTAAGCATCTGCTAAATGTCACCTACCACATTACCCATCAACGATTCATCTTCATTCGGAGAGGATATAGCTTGCATAACTATACTGTTATCACCTTCAACAATGAATTCAAAGAAACCAGCATCCGTGGCAAATTCAATTGCCTTTCTACATGCAAGGAGCTCCACTTCTTCACTGCAAAAGACCGATGGTCCCTTGGCTGACATTGCAACCATCACTTCCCCTTTATCGTTTCTAATCACTACTCCAAACCCGGTCCTATCCAAGTCAGAAAACACAGCAGCATCGAAATTTAATTTATACACCGTAGATGGAAGAGGCTTCCATGAATCCCGACTTGGCTGCTGCACCTGATCCACAACAAACTGATTCTAAGCAACCTGAAAGTCCTTTAAATATTCCAATGCTCTTTTGTTTAGCCAACCTGGGTCATGAAATTTTCCACCGTGTATCACTCTATTCTGCTGGGTCCAGATCAGCCACGCCTGAACCACCATCAATTCCAAATCTTCCCACGCCAACCACTCCGTTAAATATTCCATCAGCTGGAATATGTCAAGTAGCCCGTGTTTTCCTTTCTGCAGCGATTTCACACTACCTGCCCACACATCCTGAGCAGCAACACCGTCCCAAATCACATGCACGACTGTCTTTGGAAACCTGGTACAGATTGGACAAACAGCATCTGTGATAATCCTTCGATTAACAAGATTCATCTTCGTTGGTAGAATATCATTGCAAGCTCTCTAGGCAAACACCTTAACTTTGTTTAGGATTTTAAGCTTCCATAGAGCAGTCCAAATCCTCTTCCCAGCAGTGGCGACTTCAGGAATTTTGTCCAGGGTGTTCCTATTCTACTTTGAAAAAATTTCGGGTCATTTCGGTCTATTTTGAGTGTTTCGGGACGTTTTGGTAAATACCGGCCGAAATTCGAGATTTGGTCGGCATGAAGTTTGTTCTTAAAAGAAAAAAAAAATGTTCTTAAAACCAAAGTAAATTTGCATTCTCTACACCAAAAAACCTTAAAAGGAAAAAAAAAATGAACAAAGGTAACCCTATAATAAACTATAAGTTCATTTGAAATATTAATAAAATTATTAATCATTGTTATTTAGTTGTTTCATCAATTTATTTGTCTTTTATAAACTATAATTATAAAATTTGTTGTTTCATTAATTATAAAATTATTAATTGTTGTTTAGCCTAACATAATTTAATTTGTTTGTCTTTTATAATGTATTAGTTTATTGTACTGCTTTAATTATTGTTGTTTAGTCTAGCAATAAACTATATTGTTTTAATTTGTTTATCATTAATTATACTGTTTTAATTTGTTATATTGTTTAGTCCCATGTGCTGACGTCCACTGATGTGCACATTATTTACACATCCCATATATAGCACAATGTGCCCATCCCACCCCACCCCATTCAACAGATAAGTCTAATGATGCTTGATACCCCCACCAATCAGAAAATTTCAAAATCACACTACAGAGTTTAAAAGATAATTAATATCACTACCAACACACTACACACCAGCCCAACGGATAAGATATTAAGATAAACTGACAAACATGCATGAAAAGCAACACATTTTCATCAAAAAAAAAAAAAAAAAAACCTACACTTTCAAAAAGACAAAAGTCAAAAACAGACAAAAAAATAATAATAATAATGGTTAAGTTGGTTCGGCCAATGAGAGACGCTGAGGTGAGACACGGTTCAAAAGCCACACATGAAAAGCAACACATTTTCAGCCAAAAAAAAAAAAAAAAAAAGCAAGCTAGTAACACATTCAAAAAGACAAAAGTCAAAAACAAACACAAAAAAAATAATAATAATAAAGGCGTGAAGTTAGTTGATTCAGCCAATGAGAGTGAGAGACAGCACAGCACAGCTCAAATTTCAAAAGAGTTATTAGGCATTTAGGCTTAATAAGGAGAGAGAGAGAGAGAGAGAGGGAGTGAGAGACTAAGAGAGAGTCATAGAGAAAAAGAGAGAAAAATGAAATACCTTGATAGAGGAATCTCCGACGACGATGAGGGCGAGCGGCGGCCGACGAGCGACGATCTGGACAGCTGGACTACCGATCTCTGATGAGCTACGTCCTCCAATGAAGGTTAGCGTTAGCGACGACGACGCAGAGCGGCGGAGAGCGAGACTGATCCGATCCGATGTGACACGGAACTACGAGCTCAGCTGTGACCGATCCGATCTCCGTCTGGCGTCTGTTGGCTAGAGGCTCAAGCGGCGTTGCTCTGAGGGACTGAGTTTAGGTTTGCTTTAGGCTTTTAGTGGTTTATTTTCTTTTCTTTTTTTTGATAAAACCTTTGCCGATTTCTGATTTAGACTTAGGGTTAGGGATTGAGTCATTGAGACTTGAGAGGCGTTGGCTGCTCTTTTTTTTTTTTTTTTTTTTTTTTGGAGAATCCGTGGGCTTGCTACCCCTGTAATCTGTTGGGCTTGCCATGGGCTTGGCTTTGTTACCATTATTTTTTTTAGATTTAAGTTCAATTTATTTTTGGGCTTTTTTTTTAAGTAGAACATAGATTTTTTTTTTTTTTAATTTGAGGGTGTTCCTAATTCTGTGATTGAGGGTGTTCCTATTACAGAGTAAATATAAAAAATTAAAAAAAAAATTTTCAGGGTTTTTTCAGGTCAGGGTGTTCCTAGGAACACCCTGAGTTGCATGTGGCGTCGCCACTGCTTCCCAGCACAACCATATTCTCTCTTCGCATCAGCTCCCTAGCCACTTTATATGCAGATTTGACAGTGAGCAATCCCTTCTTATTAGGCAGCCAAACTATAGAATCATCCACATACCTCCTACTTAAAGGAATTCTACAAATAGCTTCAGCATCTTCCTTATTAAACATCTCCATAATCCAATCAGTCCTCTACAAGTGTAAATCGTGATTTGTTAGGTCCGAAACCAAAGCATCCCTTACATCCTCCTTGTTCGAATGAATGATAGAGTTTGTAGGATAATTAGGTCCATTTATCCCCCAAAACCCGAATTGAATGCCCACTTCCAACCCTCCAACAACAACTCGATTTTAATGTAGGCAAGGCCGTCATAATACTTTTCCACACATATGAACAATTAAGGGACACCTTGGACTCAAGAAAATGAGATCTTGGAAAATACCTTGCTTTCAGACACTTGTACACTAACGAATTAGTATCATGCAGCAACCTCCACCCTTGCTTAGCATCATAGCTAAATTAAAAGCCCTTAGATCTCGAAAGCCTATTCCACCATCTTTCTTTGAGAGCGTCAACTTTTCCCAACTTTTCTAGTGAATTTTCCTTGCATTCCCAACAACCCCACCAAAATTTAGCACACATCGCATCAAGTTCATCACAAAGTTTCATAGGGAGTTGAAATACACTCATGGTATAGGTGGGAATAGACTAAGCCACCGCTTTAATAAGCACATTTTTACCTGCCTTAGATAACATCATACCCTTCCAACCCTATAATTTTTTTTTTTTTTCAGATTCTATCCTTTAAGTACGAGAAAGTATGGTATTTAGTTCGCCCTATTAAAGTTGGCAACCCCAGATATGAATCAAATCTATTCACCTCCCACACCCCCAAAATTCTTCATATATCTTGCTTCTAATCAGCAAATGTGTTGCTGCTAAAATAAATTGAGAATTTCTCCAAATTGATGCACTGCCTCGATGCATTTGCATACGTCTGAAGGATCTCGGAAATGGTCTCTACTTCATTTTTTGTAGCCCTGCAGAACAATAATGAATCATCTACAAATAAAAAATTAGAAACTTTGGGTGCCCCTCTACAAATAGAGACTCCATGGATACGTGCCTTATTTTCTACCTTTGTTAGTAAAGAAGTAAAGCCCTTTGCACACAACAAAAATAAAAATGGTGAAATAGGATTGCCTTGACGAATTCCTCTAGAAGGAAACTCATTACCATAGGGTTTCCCATTAATTA